>VXAZ01010345.1:25913-52199 GCA_013399875.1 Gymnorhina tibicen | reverse complement strand
GGGGCGGCACAGGGCAAACACCAAAGAGAATGAGCGGGGCGGCGCGGCCCGCCGGAAATGACGGCACCGCGCCGGGGGCGGTGCCGCCGCACAGCCAATCGGCAGCGGGAGAGCCCCCAGCGACACCGCCCCCCGCCGCGCCCCCGGCCAATGGGCGCGCAGCTCTGCCGAGAGCACCGCCTCCGCCGCAGCGACTACAGATCCCGGCGTGCTCCGCGCGAGCGGCAGAGCGGGAAACTACAGCTCCCGGCGTGTCCCGCGCGGAGCCGGGGGCGGGGCCGGGCGGTGCAGTCGCGTCCGCCGTCGCTTCCGGGCCCGCCCCGCCCGCTCCCGGCGCTGCCCGGAGCCCGCACGGCCCTTGGCCTTTCCGTGCGCGGAGAGCGGCGACACTTACAGTTTTTCTCCTTGCATCTGTGCGCTCTGGGAAAAGAAACGTGAGACGAGCGAACGCAGCCGTTGCCGGGGGCCGAGGCGGGGCGCGATGGGCACGGGCGGTCACCCAGCGGGGCCGAAGCAGGAGGCAGCGCAGATGTCACCAACGCACCCGGGGATGAGCATTTAACAAACAAAAATCTCAAATTTCAAAACACGCGGATGGGAAGGAAAAGTGATGCCAACCTTAGAAAGATCCACAGATAAACCCGGTAATTCCAGAGCTGCAAAAGCCTCCACCCCTGGCGCGCACAGCTGCACACAGCTGGCAGGAATTCACCCAGCAGCCAACCAGGGCACACCGTGATTCAAGCTCTGCCTTTGAATCGAGAGTCCGTGTTAAAAGGTGCGTGAGCCACACCGGTTTGGCTCCCGTACACACCTGGGCTCTGCCCGCTTTGCATCTATCCCGTGTGCACACCCGCCCGCAATAATTAACCTGTCGCTGCCTTCCCCGCAGCTCTCACTTGTGCAGCTGCCGAGATTGCCGCCTGCAGGGAATCCATGTACACGAGCAGGGCCAAAGCCCGGATAGGACTGTATTTATTTTGCGTTAAGAAAGCAAAACTCCCAGCCTGCCAGTACCGAAGTCTCTGATTTCTAGTAACTTCCCAGGTTTCACACACCGGAGCCTTCGGGCGCAGTCCTGGTGCTGCAGGACCCGCAGCTCCTGGCAGAGCAGTGGCGTGGGTGCAGCTGCCCATCAGCTCCCGACAGAGCTGGGGATCCCTGGAGCCTGGCCACTGGCGCAAGGAAAATGCCCCACAGGATTTAAATTCATCATCATTACGTTTTTTAAGACAAGTGTCATTAAATGTTTCAAAGCCAATCCTTTTCTTAAACCCCAGGAGTTCTCAGAGCAGCACAACTGCTTTCACAGCAGCCCTGCAGGAGCTGCAGCCCATCTGTGCTGGGCACAACACCCTGGCAGGAAAACACACAGTGAGAACCTTTGGGATCAGAATTATTTTATCTTTTTCAATAGGTAAAAATACATTTTAAGTCACAAGGTGACACTTACCCCTGCGGCATCAGTCAACTGCAATTAGTAATTTCTGCCACTGTTCAGCCCCCAGCATTTACTGACTGACCACAGGGAACCGGATTCCACAGAGACTGCAAAGGCTTCAGTTTGTGGGGAGGATCACGGCAAAGCCAAAAGAGAATAAAATACACCTAATATACCCAATATACCTAAAACTCCAAATCCGTTTCTGCGTTTAAAACTGACGTGGATCCCAAAGATACCATAAAGAAGATACATCACACAAATCAACAATGTAGCATTGAAAAGACATTCTCCAGTATGGAAGGACATAGTTACATATCCCACATCACAAAGACCTAGTCACGTGTTCTTGTGGTCTCTTGCATAATAATACGTGCTGTTAGATGCTTTTATTATTCCAAGCCAGCAACAGTTACATTTCAGAGGGAAATGAAATTTCAGCTGCTGTGCAATCACCTCTGCAAGGCTCAGTGTTGTCTGTTATGAACATTTGTGCGAGGTTGTTGTAGAAAGTTATGTGGAGACAGCGAATTCCAAAGCTAGCTTTTGTTTTTTTCCCAGATTGAGTTACAGTAAAATTCAGATTTATGTCCTCTTTTTCCAGAAAACTGTGACTGTCTGAATAAGTGTAATATCTGCACAACTGAGACAAAAAGTATCAGCAGCCAGATCACAAAATTGAATGTAATTAAAGGAAATACACATGTAATTCAAAGGCCCAAGGAGCACTTGGCATGCCGTGTCAAATATGCAACACATTTGTTCTTTCATTTGAAGGACATTTACTCCTCTATTATGTGAATGATTACTAGTTATTCAAACACATTCAATAGACTTGTCCACTCTTCTTTATGCATTAGCTTAAACAAGGACAGACTTTTTATAAAATACTTTAAACTTTTATTTTCTTGTATGAAGGAAGCAGTACCGTAATAACAGTATTTTCAGATGTTCATAGAGAAATCTGCTATTTGATATTTGCGGGTGACTCTTATCTTAGCACATAGGTACATGAAGGAACAGAGAAACAGAACTCTGCTTTAGTATGTGCTGCCAACGTGCAGCAATGCTGGGAGCATTGTGGCCCCTTCACAGCCCAAGAAAACATGAAAACACACTGGTCTCGAGGGGGATTTAGTTTTGGGGTTTTTTAAACCAGCAAGATATTTTTTCTGCTAAAAAAGCCTCGGGACATTATTTACAAGCTGGCAATCACAAAGCAGTCAATAAGCTCTAAAAAAGGACAGTAGATTAGAGTTCCATGGTGTCAAAAGATCCCTTTTGAATCTTTGAAAAACAGGCATCCCTTTGGCCACTTCACACTCAGAAAGAATCAAGTAGTATTTTTCCACTTGAATTTGAATAATCTTCTACCATTATCAGCTGCAAGTAAGAACTGGCTCCTTGTTTTCAGAAGATCTCAGTGACAGGCAGGAGTTCCCTGTCCTAACACAGAATTAGATGCTCCCAAATCCTTCGAAGGTCCACTGATACCAGGTGTTCCCAACCTGAGCTTTCCAAAGAAACTGGGGTTTGCCCAAATGTCCAACAAGGAAGGATGGCCTAGAGAGGTTTGACAATCTTGCAAAAAAACTGTTACACCACAGCTTCATCAGCTTCCACAAAATTAACGGATAAATGTAGGTGGAACTTTGCCTTCTGAATCCTGAGAACAGGAGGTGTCAGGAGGGGCAGTGAGGTCCCTCCTTGATGCAGGGAGGGCACTGCTGATGGCCGAAGTCTGCACTGCACCAAGCAGTTCTCTGCCCCGAAGGGTAAGTGCTCTGCACAAACACTCCTCACCTCAGGAAACCTGCAGAATGTGCTGGGACTGAGGAACACGGCACCGATGGGGCCACAGCCACATCTACACAGTCTGAGTTACCCAGCTCTGACTGAAGTACAAATAGGGTATTTGTTGATCTGAAGTCACTTAGGCACTTATTCACATGGAATGTCTGTCAGACAACTAAGTCCCGTGTTGCAAGGAGGGCAAGACAGTGAACATCAAGATTCACTGATAATTTTTCATTCAGAGCTGATTTTTCTTTGGTTACCTCTCAAAAAGGTTCTGGCTTGTTGCTGTGAATCCTGTCCAGTTCCATCCATGCCGGTACTGGTAAGACAAGAAAAATCTGTTCCCTTACAAATCTCAGCAACCTCATAGTTTCTAAGAAGTCTTGCTTACAAGGGCACAAATGAGACGATCTCAGGTGAGCCCCCGAACGCCGCTGAGTGCCGCAGAGCCCCTCCCAGCACGCGCAGGACAGCGGCTCGAGGACACACAGAGGAGCACATCACATTCCTGGGACGTGGCCCCCAGTACCAAGTCCGGTTTGGTTCCTCGAGGCTGACAGGAAAAAGTCTGCAAGTTCTCTAGAACTGTTCTCCGTATTATCCATGGAAAAGGACAAAGCTGCAGAGCAGAGCTCTGAGTATCCCTTTGTCCCGCAGGTTTAGAACGACCGCTGCTCCATTAACACTGATATTCCAGGCCGGTTCAGCTCCGTGCAGATGTCACAGGTGTCCCTGTGCGTTCCTGCTGCCAGGCACTCCGGACACCTGGAACACAGCACAGGCTCTCAGCAGCACCAAGGCAGATGCTCCTCAGCATCAGCACCGCCGGGCTTCACTCCGAGACCTGCTTCCACCCGTTCCCTGGGAACAAAGGGGACCCGACACTCCGTGCCAGACCGGGCACCGCAAAACCTGTTGGTGCTGACGCCTTTAATTCTTTTTCAGGCACTTAGTTATTTAAATCCACTGTCTAACAGGCAACTCATTTCTTTATATATGAAGAGCTATGGCCAGAATGCACTCTCACACAGCAGCCACAGGTACCAGGAAGCCTGAAAGACAGTTGATTCTGCCATGATCATCCCTCAGTAAATTCAGCAGCTTTCTTGACACAAGGCCCAACTCCAACAGGCTTAAACTATGCAAATACAAAACACGAGTCCTAATTTGAGTCACCTGCACAGTGTCTGTGGACAAATAACTAAAACAATTCTGTCATGTATGACACTGCTTAATATCACGTAAGTCTGGGACTTCACTCTTATTCAGGAGTTTTCCAGGCCCTGTAACTCGATTTATTTCTATCCCTGCAGAACCAGTGCTCTGAAAGCCCACAGTCTGGCAGCTTGGTGCCCAGGCCCCCTGAGAACAGGCAAAGCTCAGGCATTTACCTGCTCACTTCAACAGCCACAACCAGGAGTTCAACTGATGCACTTCGAACTCAGGGCCACCAAACCTCATCAGTACATTTTTGAGGAGACAGGGACAACATCCGAGTTAAACCTAACTCCAAGATCACTGCTTCCGTTTTAATACAATAGGAAAACCCACCTGGAGCCTGATCCCTGCTCCCAGGGAAGACCACTTGCCCTCACTGCATGGTACTGACACGACCTGTTCCAGAAGGGATGTGCCTGCTGGTGAGTATCAAGAGTGACAATAGCTCTGGTCTGTACGATCCTACAATGTACTTATACTATTAAAGAAAAACCCTCACAGTCCCACTATTTTATATCCTATCCAAAGTGCAAAACATCTTTTTTTAAAACAACTACATTCTTCTAAAACAGTAAGTGCACAGTGACAGGCATTTTAAACAAGTACTTCTTATTTATTCACAATTTAGATAAAGTTTAAGGAAAGACAAAAGAAATACAAAGGACAACATTAAAATGAAAAGGAATTTTAGTGACTGAAGTGAGTTTCTACAGCCAGTGCTCTCCACACATTTCCAAATATTATCCAAACACTGCAGATGCAGATTTCAAATAAATCCCATAACAAACCGCTATGACTATTCCCTTTGAAATTAAACTGGGAATGGAAGTTAGCCACCTTTACCTATGAGTACACAAACCATCAAATTCTTCAGTTTCAGCTTAAAGCCACACATATCTTTTACAAGATGGAATCTGCAATACAATTTCAAGCAGCTTTTTCGTTTTGTCTGAGCTCTGCTATAAAAAAGTCAGTGTCAACCTTCCGCATAACAAACCAGCTTTTGATCTTGCTTGTGGAGTATCTGCAGTTCAGAGCAGGCTCACACTTGCAGCTTGGAGGTATCCCTGGAGATACTGCAATGCTTCTGCATTCAGGCTGGTGCTCAGCATGGACAGAACCTGAAAGCACAGGGTGCAGCAGAGGTGTCAGTGAGTGAAACATGAACCCACTGCTGTCTCCTGCCATCACAAAAGTCAGACACAGAGCAGCAGTTATCCATGGGGAAAGTAGCTGATCTCTCAGGCAATCTTAACTTGCCAAAATCTTGGACAAAACAAAGATGCTATGGGCTAAAAGAGTTAACTGTACACTCACCTTGTCTAATTTTATATAAGCTGCCTGAATTCCCCAAGTACATGCAATCAATTGAACTCAAAACATGTATTAGTCATAGACCACCAAGTGTGAAAATTTTCTTTTTAAAAATGGCATATTTAAGCTTATTACAAAATTAAGTGCTGTGAAAATAAGGCCTTTCTAAGGTTCCTGAGGAAAAACCTTACAAAATCTATATTCCAACAAAGAATAAAACACAGCACGATCTTGCATTCTAGTTATGACCTACTTCATTTTGCTGATTATCAAACACTAGCAAAGAGACCCATTCTCACAAAGGCATTTCTTCTCTGCAGAATGCAGCATCAGCATGCAAGTGTACAAGTCACCTACCCTGCCTGGGCACGCTGTAGACAGTTTGTGGAGAGACTGTGCCAGATGGATTCTAGGATTGTTCACCATTTGACCTACAGGATCGTGTTCTTTCTTCCCAGCAAAGGCTAGCTGGGAGAATGCAGTCTGATAGCCTGGAGTATCTTCTATGTCAATGAAGTGTTCTTCATCGGGGATCGTGTCATCCTCAGGCAACTCAAAGAGGCCAATGAGGGCCTGCAGCAAAGGAATCCTGGGAGCAAAGAGGGGAGGGCAAAACTGGAGTGCTCAAAATATATTAGGACAGTGTATTTTACAAGGATGCTCAAATTATCAGGAGCCCTTTATAATTTAGCCTTTGCAGGTACTTGCTTGGCTACTGAAATTGTAAATGCCCAAGGTAAGCTGGACCAGAAGAATTGTGGGTCTGTGTATTTTACAGGCATAAAGTGGGTACTCCTATGAACAGCATGAGCAATGTACTTATTTTTCATCAGGTCAAATTGTCATGAAACATACCTAAAAAGAGCAGTGATTTTTCGGATCACAACTTTTCTCTGAGTACATTAAAAAAAAAAGGTCTAGTTCAGGGATCTAGTCTGGGATCCAGTTATTGCCATCAAATTCAAATTACCTGGCATCCTAGACTGCTGGACTGGCTGACAATCAAACTTCCCAGATAGCTTTCCCCTAAATTCCACTCTCAAGCTAAGATATTACAGTTTCTTTGTCAGGCTATGAATATGCTCAGGTCTCCTGACTAGAACAGTTATAAGTCAAAACTGGGCCTAGCTTTTCAGAACGAATACAAGCTGGAGGAAAGCAGTGTATTTCCCTAAATGCAGTTCCAGCTAGCCAAATCCATGCTATTTCCATCAAAACCATCTCAAACCAATTCCGTCATCTGCTTTGAAAATACAATTTCATTTGCTGCGAGACAGAAGCAGTACGAAAGGCCTAAAACAGCCTCGTGGACCTGAAGAGATCACAGTGGGTTTCCTTCAAGGATGTATTTTGGCGAGAGCTCACATTTTCAGTAACTCAAACAGCCTCACTAGCACAACCTGAAGAAGCGTGGTACCTACCACAGCTTTGTGTACTCAGTGTCCATCATGGGAGGACATTCTGTCAATATTTTTGTAATGCCAACAGCACAGATTTTCTTTTCAACTTGTCCAGACACTTTCTGGATTTCAGGAATTATAATTTTCTCCAACACCATTCCAAACATCCTATTGTGACATTGAGAGAAAAAGTATTAGAAAGCCTTATCAGCCTTATGGTGACAAATGAAAACTAGAAACAATATGAATCACTGGGAAATAGAGACAAACAGATAGTTTGTTAAGATGCTGCCTTGTTGCAGTAGACATCTGCACATACAAACTTTTCACAAAGGATAACAACTGAAAACATCAATCTTCCCTTTTTATACTCTTAGATTAGTAACTTGAACTATCAGTGAGGAACTGTGGTCAGAAATTCAGAAAAAGAAGACTTGCTAGACAAGTAAATGAACCACATTAGGAAAAACATTTGGCCAGTCAAATTAGTGATAAGTGTTGTCTGACAGTTAAGCTGAAGAGACAACTCTTTCTTACTTCAAAAGATAAAAATAACACAGCAGTATTACATATAACCCAAACAAACAAAACATACTAACTTTGGCTGTATGCTGTCAAATATTTCTTGCAGAGCTAATGCCCCGTATCTTACACAATACAAGTTAATGAAGACAAGGAAACCTGTAACAAGAAAAAAGTCCAAGTGAAACCCTATGTGAAAACAAAAGAATAGCTTTAGAGTCAGCAGCAAAATACATTCTAACACGTTTTTCAAGGGGATAGAAATGGCAGTCTTTATACATGTTCAGTTTAAGTGAAATACATGAACTTGCTGCCTTGAGATTTGCCTAAAAACTGATCTTTTCACGTAGCACAACACAAAAACAAGGTGGCACAATAAGAGTCATTCCTTTTTCCCCTTACAGCAGTTACAGAAAGGCATTAGGAAAGCCATTTGCAATTTTTTTCAGATCAAGAACCAAAAAAACTCTTCAATACTTTTAGCAGAAAACTTCACACAACGCAGATTTTGAGGTGAGCTGTGAGCCCCTTTGCACAGGTGCAGTGTATTAAAAGCACCACTTCAGCTTTGTTTGTGGAAGACCATTGTAAGCAACTCTATCATTCTTGTTCCTATCAGCTGGCATTAACCAGATTTTATAGGATTAAGTAATAGACACTGCATAATTTGTGTGGTGATAGTATCATTAAAATAATTTAATCAGTATGACAATCTTCTTGTGACAGCAGGAATAACCAGATTATGTATTTCAATAATCTGTCACAGCTTTGCCAGTTTAACATAAAACCTTATCAATAAATTCAGTCATACTAAGGCAAAAATGACACAAAAGCATGGAGTATTTCACAGTACTAACACAACTACAGGTAACTACAGGACATGTGGTCAGTATTGCTGTGCTGCATGAGAGGGAAAGTTTCCTGCAATTGGTTGGAGATGAAATGTCATTTTCAGATAATGACACCACACAGACTATGAAAGGAAGAGAAATACGCAAGTCTTGTCCATTATTTTAATTCCATTCCCTCAATTTTCATGAAGTGTCACCTGCTATGGTGACTGCCCCATACACCCCTCTTGATGGCAAATAATTTGGAGCAAGGCCTTGGAGTCACCACTATCCGTCCGTCCACGTATCCACGGGCACGACAGGACATTTGTTCTGTGCAGCTGCACGCTCGGAACTGCTGCTGTCCCCAGAGCTTTTCACAGAGCAAGGAACTTACTTTTGATAAATTTTGTTGTTTTGGAATTTTGAAGTCTTTGGAATAGCAGAATGAAGATCTGTTTCCTGTACTGGTCAACTGATTCACTGGAAATTTAAAAGAATAGTTATTCAATTCACTCTAGGATTTTACTGATGCCACTTCACAGAAAACATGTATAGAATTGTTAAAATCTATTAGACTGAAAAATGTGATTTTTCAGTTGTTAAAAATTAACATTTGGCATGTTTATACACTTCATATTAAAGTCTACAGAAGTTAGCTTTAAATGTAATTTCAGCTCATACTCACGGAGGCATATGCTCGATGATACTGTTTAGAAGATAGAACCCTTGGTGATCATTAGCTTTAGAGGCAATCAGCTTCTGGAACACACCTAACAATCCAGGCTGCAAGAAAAGCAAATACAAAACCCTAGACAACAATTCTTCCTATGTGACCTACCAGAAAATTGGCCATTACCATCTAAGGCATACAGTAAGGCAAGAGCCTTCATAACCTTAGCCAGGACTCAGTTTTTGCAGTTCAGGTCAACCAAGACACATTTTGGCTTCTTCTCCCTCACTCTTCTCAAGACTGTTCTGAACAGAGCCTGAGAGTTCTCATTATCCACACGTTTAACACGAGGCAAACAAGACAGGAAAACTGTGGAAACTTATCTGCTCACAAGAACTAAGGGCAGGAATTTTTCATCTCAGCTGACAAAAGCATGATAGCCTAGGATTCATCTTATCCACGTAATGGAAAAGCACCCAAAAAGCTACATTCAGAATATTAGTTTGTCCCATGTAAGCACCAAATTCTGCACAGATCCAGCTACTTGCTGGAGTTCCTCATAATCTGTAACCTCAAATCACCATGTCTGGAGGCCAACACTGAGACTCGGCCGCAGCCACTCACGATTTTGTCGGCAGCAGCGCTGGCGATGGTACTGGCGCCCCGCTCCAAGTAAGCCTGCAGGAGTCGGACCAGAGGGGGAATGTTTCCTGTCCTCTCCCAGAGAACTGGCTGTAGTAGGTGAGGAAATAATGCCATATAGGATGATGGGATTTCATTTTTATGCATTTCTAGCAGTAGGGACATCACTTGAAACACATAAGGAATGAACTCTGGAAGAGAAACAATGACGTTTACAAAGTCAGACAACATGGTCACTGCCAGTTCCCAGAAAGCACCTATCTATGGACTGAACCCACAATCTTATGATATTATCACAAAGATTTCAATAAATAAAACTTTGAAGAAACCTATATTCCCAAATGTAATTATTGCAAAAATTAGCAAGCATTGCATATATACACTTTCTATTTCCTCCACCCGTTAATGTTTCAGAACACAGAAAGCAAACTAGAAACAAGGCAATAGAATTAAGAGTAATAATAAGAGGCTTTGGAGTAGTGATTGCTAGATATTTTAAAAATGCTATTTAAAAATAAGTGAATGCTGTTGACATACCCTATGGAACAATCTAAACACTTTCAGACTGTGAAAATCTGTTTCTCCCCCTGAATTTGCTGTGCTACAAAGAAACCTGCCGTGAGGTGAATCCTAGCAGCCAACCCCAGTGGAGAGAGCACAGGCACTGACTGTCATTACCTTGCACATCGTTCTGCAGGATCTCTGTGAACACCAGGAACAAAGCCTCCTCGAAGCTCCCCACTGCCTCTGGGTTTGCCTTGCACGTTATCCTTATTGACAAGCAGATTGACTCAAACATGTAATGGTTAAAGTGAGGTTTGCTGGGATTCTAAAACCAAGTTATAAAGAGATAAATCAACCCAAACTTGCAGACAAATCATTTATTTTGCTAAATGTATTTTTTACTTCAACTGAAGACTAAAGTAGCATTTGGGACTAAGGATACTTGTAACTTATTTATTAATATGCTTATGAAATTAATTCCTTAGATAAAAGCAAACAGAAAGATCTCTAAGGCATAAAGGAGAGGGGTTTTTCGCAAGTATTTCTATGACTACAAGTCAAAAGCTCTATGTAAACTAGCAAACAGTAAAAAAATCACAGAACAAAAAACAGAAAAAGATTATTTTTCAATCCTTTAAGTGTCCAGCCAACTGTCTATTGAACACTTCTTATATGCTGCAGCTGAGTTTCAACTGTACAGAGAAGTAGTTTTTTGGACAGTTGATGAAGGTATTCTAAAGCATTCCCTAATGTCAATGGTTACGAATTTGGCCAGTCTAAACAAAAAACTAAGAGAATTTTACCCACCAAAAGCAGAAAGGTCATTTATTTAATTCAATCCCACATTTCAATGCCAATATTTGTTATTAGCTTCAGATGTTTCACAGGCAAAGACTACAGGAGATATGATAAAACCAGATTATTGTATTGGTGGCCTCTGCACAAGCAAGCATTTATACTACAACAAACTAGCATTACAGAAAGAGTTCATATGCTGCTTCTAAATTTCAGATGAAAGCAGGGAGAATGATCTGAAAATGTGTTCTAAAAGGAAGGCAGCACCTCACTGGAATGCTGTTTCAACTTAGTTGAGTCAGAAAATACTGAACTATTTAGAGTATTCTAAGAGACCACCAACAAGGTATACATAAGTCCTCAGCAAGACTGCTCCAGAAGGTAAAAGGTGACTCTTTTGCTCTGTTTCTTTACCTTACTGACAGCCAGCAGTTTCTGTGTGAGCTGTGTAATGACAGAAGGGATGTATGGAATTATGGACTCCTGTAGCAGAGAAAAACTCCTCATGATGGCTGCAAATAAATGGAAAATGTTATCTTCTGAAGACAAAATACACTTCTGCCACTCAGCGTATGCCTAAATCCTTTACCCTTTACTGTTAAAATAGGATCCCAAGGAATTAGGTACAGTAAGAAAGATCACCTCCTGCAAGAACATTCTTATCTTATAATCCTGACAAAGCACAGAACAAAGCCTCATTATTCCCATTCTAGAGATGGAACACAGGAGATTAAGTAACTTTACAAAGACCATCACTTGTCCTGGGAGAGTCTCAGATCTCAGCATCCTCTTAGCCATGATCAGATCCATCCTCTCATTAGCCATGACCACATCCCCTCTCCATGACCAGATTGCTCAGATCTTCCCCTGACACTGTCCAGGAAGCTGTCCTGACTACAAGACTACCATTTGAGAAATAATTTCCCACAGTACCATTATGTTTAGTATTTCTCTTTGCTACCATAAGTTTAGTCAAAGATGACTTGATACAGCCTGGTGAGTAATGGCAGGCTCTTCAGCACATTTGCATAAAATAGGTTTTGCAAATAAAAATGTCAGGAACCTGTAAGTGTAAGCCTTTACCTCAAGTTAACCAAGTCATTCTTACACTGCAGGACTCATCAGGCATTTACCTTTCATAATGTATTCATTTTCAGACGAGCCAGGAAGCGTCAGAGCTTTGAAAAGGTTTGTTAACAGCACTTCTACAAATGGTGCCATTTCTGCAGCTGTAATGCTGTTAAGTGAAACACAGCTCTTTAATGATGAAAGAGAGTCACAAACTTCAAGCCTTAAACAATACCGTAATATATGACACGAAGGATCCCCTACAGGTATTTCTCATTCTTAATGCACAAAATCTACATAGCAATGTATTTATTTCTGCTTGAAAACTTACAGGGTGGCATTATTTGTCCCTCTCATGGTAAACAGTCTTTCAAGAGCATGGGCTGCATAGGTATGGACCACAATACTTTCTGCTTGGAGGTGATTGATTAAGAGGGGAATAGACACCAGCAGTTGTTCTTTTGGTACCTACAAAAACAGAGCAACAAATCAGATGGTTCAACACTAGAGCACAACCAAGTTCATCAGCGACACGCAGAGCTTGGCAGAGGGAGAAATCTTGGGAGGATTTGCTGTTGCTACATCACACCTTGACAACCGGGAGGTACTTACTTCTGTCATCGCTCATATACCTGCCCTGAACACCAACGGTACATTTGATTAGCAGTAAGTGCAGATAATCCTAATGTTTATTTCCTTTTCCATTTTACTTTGTCTTAACAGGTAATTAAAAATATCAAGGTTTAAAAAACCAGTATCACATATATTTCACAAAAAATGAATAAATATAATCTAAAATTTAGAGTAATATTCAACATATTTTCTTACCCCATCTCACAAATCAGAAAAGGTAAAGGACAAAACTGCTGTACTCTGTAACAACTACTGCAATGATACGAGCAATCAAGCGTATTTGGACTAACACTGACTTGAAAACATCTCAGTGTGTCACAGAATTAAGCAGCTAAGATATTCAGTGTTCCCACAGCATATGGACAGCGTATAGACTACATGTTAATTGGATATTTCTAACAATATCATTTACTTTCTAAGCTAAAAATTCAGCATGAAGTGTTACATATGACTATCAAGCACCTGTTGAGTTAGCATATGGCCAAGTGCGATAAATTAGGCAAGTATAAAGTAACAACCTACAATATGTTTTTACCGTAAGAGTTAAAGAAAAACTTACTTGGTTTCTAAAAATCATTATGTATTTGATACCATCTGCTTTTAGCACAGGGAATTCATTCACTGAAATAGAAAAATATGCAAACTTCGTTGATACTTCTCATACAAATGTGATTACTGAACATGTGCTATATATACAGGTGACACTTGACACTAAGTAATAATCTTCCCCTGTAAAAAATAATACTGACAATGTTTTTCTACATTTCTTAGTTCCTGCACTTTGGTATGGGCACTGTTATAATATCAGTTTTAGATACAAATCACACCCCAGTACCATTAAGAGTACGGTCCAGTTCAGATGAAATCTCATCTTCTGGCTTCAATTTTAGCAGCCTCCAATTACACATTTTGAGACAACCCACTAAGCTTCAAAAATAGTAAGATAATTGTTGAAGTATAAAATAAACTATGTGGCTTAAATACTGACATTCACAACCTCATCAATCAGGGCTGATACAGGTCACGACCTGGCCTCAGTATTTTAACTTCTCAGGGTTTTGTAGAGCATAGAAATTTACCATAAGGTCTCAGATACAGAAATCAAATTACTTTGATTCAACAAGTTTAAGCATGTAGCTGATAGCAACCATGTGTGTACATGCCCTGATCTTGCAGAGAGCAGGTGGTAAGGTGGCAATCCACCTTGCTGTAACAGCTCCTTCACTGTTGGCCAAAGAAAAATGAATTACTCTGTGCCAGGTGTTAACAGTCCCTGTCTCAGAGATTATGCTGATAAAGGAGTGCTTCAGACTTCAGCAACAATGGTCACTGTAAATACCATATCAAAGTTAACATTAACTTACCAGTAGCAGATTTTAAGTCAGGTTGAATGTGATTCACAAAGAATTCTGTCAGATTAACGAGTTCATTGGCCTGTGTTATTCCATGCTGGAAGAAGCAAAAAACAATTCTTATTTTTATATGCTGACATATAAAAATATTTACTGCTTTTAAATACTGACCATTAGTTTTCTCTTACAAAAAATGCCAGGATTTTTAGACGGAGATTTTTCAATGAAGTGTTCTAAGTTAGTCCATATTTGCCATTAAATAGCACAGAAAAAGACACAAACGTCGCAGTTTCACAAATGCTACCAGACTGGTTCCCATTACACATCACTAATAACTTCTGGGCAGCAGTATACACCTGGCTTCAGGAAAAGACTGAGAACTTTCAGCAAAATTGCATAAAATGCTATACTACGTCTGCTTCAAATCTGTCTTGTAAAGACACTGAGATTTGAACCGTAACAGCATTTTAAATATCTAGAAGTATATCTAAACTTGTTCCATAGGACATCCGATACAATGCTCCTGTTTCCAAGTACAGGTCAGCCCAGCTGTGGTTTTTCAGTGTCTCCAGCCTATTAGTTGCTTTCTCCCCAACAAGTAATGAGATCCACTTCCAGCCATCATTAGCATTCACAAGTCATTTACAAATCAAACATTCAAGTAGCAGGAAAAATTGGGAACTATCATGACAAGAACCCCAAGAGTCCTTTAAAGTCCTTTTAGTCTGCTTAACACATCTGATCATCTTCTGTAAAGCTCTATTTGCCTTCCATGGCTTCCAGAGTGCCTCAGGACGCCTTAAGAGCTCAGAGGTTCCAGACCCGAGCCAGTTTTGTTTCTTTGGCTGGCTGGATCCCACAGGCCAGTCAGGCCGGCCACACGGCCACACTGTGCCCCGTCTACCTGAAGGTCAGATACCACCAACTGGGACAGCATTACATGAAGGACAGCTTTTAATCTCATCAACATGAACTCCTGCACACACAGTTACTCCCAGCCTGAAGCAGCTTAAAACAAATGGCAGGCCTCATCTGCACTGTAATACCTGAATGCAGACGGATTACAATGAATAGAATGTAGAAGTACCTTCTGTGTTTGAGCTTTGGATGCCAAAGACGTTACAAGGTAAATAGCTGCATCTTTGTGCTTCCAGTTGACAGATGGATTCTTTGCATATTCTTGCAGCATAGAATTAACGTATCCAGAAAAAATCCCCGTCACAGGTCCTTCAAAAAATTTGCACAAGCCTCTGACTAGATCACAAGCTGCTCTGCGCCTGGTGTCAATATCTGCATGAGAACCAAAGATTCTTTGGATATGAGAAAGCGTACCGCTTTTCATATTAATAAACATAATAATCAAAACAGTAACAGCTTCTCAAGTTAAGCCACACCCCATGTTAATTATTGCAATCCTCCACACTGATGTGTAAGAACATTTATTTACTGTCACAGCTGGACTACTTGTACACCGAGGAGAAGGGACACCTGCCCCTGAGCAGTGGCAGCAGACATGCAGGGGGGCTGGTGCTGGCCTGACATTATGCACCCAAACGTTCTGGGTCTGGCTGGGAGGGAGCTCATTTTCCCCCTAGCAGCCCATATGGTGCTGTGTTTTGTACCAGTGACTAAAGCTGCTGGTAACACCCAGGGTTTGGCTGCTGCTGAAGAGCACTGCCACAGTGTCAGGGCTTCCTCTTCCTCCTGCTTTGCCTTCCCAGCAAGCAGTTTGGGGCAGGCAAGCAGCTGGGAGGGGACAACCTGGGCAGTTGATCCAAACTGACCAACGGGATATTCCATGCCATATGACACACTCAGCAATAAAAACTGAGGGGAGGGGGTTTGGGGGGGGTACCCATTGCTCAGGGACAGGCTGGGCAAAAGTCTGCCTGTGGGCAGTAGTGAGTCATTAACTTCTCTCCTCTTTCCTTACTTTCTTTCACTTAAACTGTCTTTATCCATGAGTCTTCTCACTTTCACCCCTCCCACTCTCTCCCCCATCAGACTGCAGCAGGGTGGAGCATAAGCCAGCTGCTGGCCCATCACTCCTGACAGAACATTTTTGTAAAAAACTTCACAAACACCTAAAATGCAGCCAGTCTTGGATAAGAATGATAAAATGTTTTCTTGGAAAAAGTTCAAAAATTTTTCCTCCAATTTTGTCCTCCGCTGCAAGCATACAGTAATTGCTTAAATCTATTGTGAAAAGCCATTACTTCAAAAGCGTCCATCAGTGAGCTGCTGGGGGCCCAGAACTGTCACGCTGACCCAGGTTTGGCTCACTCGGGCTCTGGCCTGGCTGCAGAGCAGAGCTTCCCTCAGCACTCCAAGCAGCTGGGCCAGCACAGCCATGTCCCAGGGCAGTCACTGTTCTGAACACATGCCACGTCCCAGGCTGGCTGCTGTCCAGCTGGCCTGAGTACAGTTTGTATGCAACCCCAGGCAGAATTTCAGTTTAAACATCACAGTCTCTCCCTGTTATTTAAAACTCCACACACAGGAACTAAATACACAACTGGCTACTACTCAGCATTGACTTACAGGCTGTATTTGCTGAAATAAGAATGTGGGCAGTGCAGAAGACATACCAATCCAATTAAGGAAAAAGCCCTATAAAAACATTGTTCAAACCAGAAAGACACTGTGATGAGCATATCGTGACAGTAGAGTTGATCATAGACTGGATAAAATCCAGCTGGGGGTAGTGTGTGGAAATCTCAATTTCAAAATGAAGTTATAAAAGCTTCAGTAAATTGCTTCAGCTCTTTAGAGCTATATTTAAAGACCAAGTATTCTTAGTATAAATCTGTGGATTACCAGATCCTTCCAAATCCCTTCTTATATATTCTTCAGAATTATCTTCAAATGCTTCTTCATCAGCCGCTGAAAATATAATATACATAGAAGTTTAAGTACTGAATTCTCTGGTTTTTATAGTAAAAGGGTGTATCATTATCAGCTTGCTACTTTTTTCAAGGACTTTTCTATAACAATAATAGTAATTAATCAGAAGTATCCAGCCAGACTAGTCTGTTTAGCTTTTCTCCCACAAATTAGTCTTTCATACCCATGGGCTAATGTATAGATTCAAAGAAAAACCTCTAACACATATTCAACGCCAGGTGTATTTGAAGAGGCTTTCAGAGCCATAGACTTAAGAGAGAGAAGCTCCTTATCACTGCAATATATTTTCAACGCATTTTAAATATAGGATCAATATGAGCCCATCAGAAGTTGGAGAACTAAACATTATAATTTGGTAGGCCTGATATTCCTGCCTATTTAGGCTCCCCGAATTATTCAGATACTCACTTTAAGTGTGGAAATTTTTTGGTGGCACATAACCTAGACTTCCTACACTGGGATTTCAACATGAAAAATTAGGTATGTTCATACGATACTACAAAGCCCACAGGACAGCAATCTGCTGCAGAAACTTGGGTTTGAATCTAGCACTAAGGTATACAAGAGGGAATCCTCAATTCTTAGTCCTGCAAAGCAACACGTCATGATAATTAGTTAGATTTTTGTTATGTTTTTGAAAATTTTAAGTCTCAAAACGTTACCTCTAAATTCCATATTGGGAACAATAACTTTCTCACAGATGCTTGTCAATGTATTCTGGTCTTCAAACAGATGCTTGTAATGCGGTCTCTCGCAAACTGAGGCCAGAAACTGGATTGCGTTACTGACCAGCTACAGCACCACAAACAGAACACAAAGCTTTAGCGGGACTGATCAATTTATAGTTTATTATTAAACTTGACAAGATCAGATTTTAGCAACTCACCAAGTCATACTTCACTTCCTGGCCTGTTGTGACTAACAGATTCCAGATTGCTGTTACAAAACGTGGCAGGTAGGGCTGGAATTCTTCATCATATTTTTGAGCATATAAAGCAGCATTATCACAAATTTGTGATTTCAAGAGCTCCAGCAATCCAGCTTCCTCTTCATCCTCACATAAAACAAAACTAAGAACTTAAACATCCAAACTTCAACACTACTTAAACATTAAAAGTATCAACCTATTTAAGTGAAATATTTACATCAACATTTTATCACATTCTAAACAGGTGAAAGAAATCCCCCTCATGCCCCTAGAACTACTGTATTTTGCTGATCTGTACCCAAACTGCTCGAGTTAGAAATCATACCTGCATTTCAAATCAAGGTACTATGCACTTGAAAACAGACACAGTAGTTCACATAAAATTAATTTACAAATGTAATATAAAAAGATAACATGAGGCATTGAAAAATATGCTTAGAAGCCACTAGATCATGATCGTTTAAATTGGAGTAGTTGTAGAAGTTCCCTCCCTTCCCCAGATCAGCACAGATGTTTGTGGAACCACAATGTGAACTGGGAAATTGAGCTGGAATTAAAAAAAACCAACTCAACCAAACACCACCCCAGTTCTGTCTGCCCCTCTCCCCTCCACCCCCACCTTTCAGCTTTACTGCCTGTCCCAGTTCAGCTGTGCGAGTGCTTGTGCTGGGAGCAGCCCACAGACACAAGACAAAAGAGCAGCAAAGCTTCTTTTAGCAGCAAGGTAACTAGAGCACAAGATACACTTAACATGCCTCCCTATGTGTTGTCAAGAAATTCATATAGTTGTTTTGGCTCCATCAAGTGGCAAACTATTGTGCTATACCTGGAAGCCATCAGCACTTAAAATGCAGAAAATATGCACAAAAATAACTGGAGCTCTGCTGACCTGGTATCAGCTTTCACCGGTGAAATTACTGATTCTTTAACTAGACCAAGACAACAAATGCTAAAGTACTTCCAGATGTCCTGCCCTCTATGTTCAATTGTTTCAAGTTCTTTAAGATACCCTGTTTTCTAGAACATAGTGCATGAATCAGCTGAAAGGTACAGAACACCTGAGCCCTCTGATGCCAATGGTCAGGCTACCTCAGCAGCTGTTCTTGGAAGAATCAACTCAGTGATGAGTATTAGTTATTTGATTTCTGTGCACAGCTGGGTATACCTGTAACTGTCAAACAACTTTAAGAACTGAACCTCAAATTCCTTAGACAGCAGAGCAACTTCACTTAAACTCCATTTTCTTACAATCATTCTACTTCTTTGTTTGCCCCACAAAAATACCACTGCATTGTTCAGAATTAGACCTAACTTGTCAGTCCACCCTCTCCCTTACAGATGCAAACCAGGTGGTTTATGCAGTACTTACATCAGTCTGCAAGAGTTTATTATCTAAAGTTAAAAGGCTATGAAAATTTGTCATCCATGTTTCCATGTTATCTTCAAAAAACTCAGGAAGATCCTGTGAAGGAAAAGTATAAATTTACATTTTAATTTCTGATTGCACTGCTTAGATAATATACCTACGCTGGAAGTAGTGCATTCACCTTATAATCTACTGAGGGACAATAACCTGTGGAAAACAATCTTCAAATTGAAACAGTGTCCCTTCCTCCTCCCAAACAAAAACTGTCCTGGCAGAGCCCTGGAGTACAACTAGTTCCAAATAAACTAGCTGCTTAGACTCTAAACAGCTCACATTTTCATAATGAGTATCACCTCTCACTCTCAGAATGAGAGCACAAGTCTCTTTAAACTCCAGCTTGTTCTTTTGCCCCCTCTGGAAGGACAGCCCCAGGAATCCAGGCACAATCACACTTCACAGTTCATGTTGAGACACTAAATAAATGTCACCTCAGCAAGGGAGCTTTTTACCATTTCCCATACAGCACACTTACTGATGTCCAAAATGTAGATCTGATTCCAAACCCAGACAACCTACACTGCTCCCAGAATTACTTGCTCCTACAGTGCCACAGAGCTGCTACACGTAACAGACTTTCACCTACGTGACCCAGTTCCTGTCAGTACAGACATTTTATAAAGGGGCACAGTGAACAGAAACTCAAGCACTGGACTCCTGCCTTTCCCAGCTCCTACTCAGAGGCCTCATACAACACCTCCTTGAAACAACACCAGCTCAGACTCCCTTGAACTCGTGTTTACAGAGGGCCAAGCTAATGTCTTAAATAACCCATCCTTACTGTGCTTTTATTCCAGCACGTGCCCTGTCGGTTTTTTTTCTTTTTGCCATAAAGCATGGCCTTAAAGGCTGCCTCAAATGAATTCTATAGTAACAGCTTCATCAGAACAAAGTGAAACTATCAGAAGAACAAGGAGATTCACCTGAAAATTTAAACTGTAGAACAGCTTCGCAATTAGAATGAGAGAAGAAAAGAGAACCTTCAGGGCACTGGCATCATTTGCATGTGTACTGCAAAGTTCAATAGTTGCCTAGAAAAACACACAAGATCGTCAAGTACAAAACCCACGCCAACAAAAATTATTGAAAAGTGTCATGGAATGGTTTTTTTCAAACAGAAAATATAGTTATTTTTCATCTTCTTATCAATCTCATTAGGTCTCACTTCATGACTTGAATTTAAACCCCTTTAGCAGTTTTGAACAACAATTCTTGAGTTTCAATTTTACAGGCATCCACAACAAGCAATTCAGAACATTCAACTTGTTTTAGAAATGACTCAACAAGAAATACCTTAAAGAGATTTGTCAAGGGTAAAGCAAAGGCATCAAGAACAAGTTTGATCTCTGTCCATAATTCATTTGACTTAAATTCATGGCGGTACCTGACAAGTAAGAGAGAAACACGTGAAAAACAGAATACAGTCTTCACATTTATTACCAAATTAATTCACACAGAACTTTGTTTTGTGCTGAACCTTGAAACAAATATTGTCAAGTAAACAAGAACTAAACAACTTAGCTCAAAACCATGCAAGGTATACAATTCGATAACTACTTAAAAGGCGTATGTAGAAGTCACAACTATAGGCTTTGTAAATCTCCAAAATGAAGTCTAACACTAAAACATGCCAGCTGAACAGAAATTTTACAGCCCATACACTTTATGTGTATGGAAACTGCTTTATTTGCAGTACCTTTTAAATAAAGAGTGAGCGGTGCGAAGAACCCCATTGATGACGTGGAAATCTCCGCTCTGAAAGCGATTCACCATTTCTGTCAGCAAGTCTGGCCACTTCTGAGGGAAGTCTTCCCGCCCAATGATACTGATGGCATCACTTAACTGCAAAGGAAACGGAACTGTTACGTGACAGAACAGCACACAGCAGTCCTGCCAGGTGCCGCAAACATCCGAGAAAATCCTGGTTATTCTTGTCAGATTCAAAAATCACTGGGTTAATTATCTACTACTTTCCACATAAATACAAAAATCTCACCCTAAGTTCACACAGTCTCACTTTCTAGAATTGCTGTTTAACTGCCTAATGCTAGAACTTAGCTATAAGGTTACACAGTAATTCTCTTAAAAAAATGTTAAAGTACGTAGAAATACCTGTAACAATATCCTCAGTTATTTGGATCAGGATGAGCTCACTGGTAAGGGAACTGAGCTCTGCCAATAACCGTAGCCTCTAGACATGCTTAGAATATTCCAAAGTTTCATGGATACAACCAGGAATGACGTATTACCTGCTTTTGAATTTGTTCTGGGCTGCTAAGCATCAAGGGCACTATGTTGGCTTTAATGGCTATTCTGTCCGATTCACATATTTTGTTTGGTTCATCCTCAACCTAAAATGAAAACAATAATTAAGTTACGGTCAATATTCTCCAGGCAATGAGAGATGATCAGCACTTCAGAAGCCAACTGCTTAAACTGATTTACGTAACTATTACATTGCTGAAGAATGTAAGAAGTAGACCTGTTAGAGACACTGCCTTCAATGAATCTGGAACAGCAGTATCTGAAAAAAGCTGAAGTATCTGAAAAAAGAAATAATGTCCTTCTGTAAAACTTTGAGGAAGTTTTTTTCTCCTTCCCTAAGGGTAACTTTTCAGGTCAGCAATTGAGCAGTAGTTAGGGTGGGTGCACACAGCAATAAAATCCCCACATCTAACCAAGTCTCCTCTTTCACTACACCAAACAGCACCTCTGCCAATCCCACAAATTGATTTCGTGTGAGCTGCCTCAAGCCCTACTTTCTAGAGACTGTACATGAAGGTGTAGGTTACACAATCAAAACCCTAACATTAAGAGTTATCTAACCAGTTCAAAATATCAATCAGTTCCAAGTCCAGTCAGTCAGCAGTGCCAAGCAGTAGAAAATTGTAAAGCTGCTACTAAAGAAATAAAATAATGAGATGGCTTGTCCCAACCAGTGACAGCAGTGATAGTCACATGATCTGTGATGACAGCACTGAAGTTCAGAGACATTGAAATCATCCAGCAATTAAAAGAGAAAAGCACCTCCAGACAGTCATTCCATCTTAAGATACCTTAAACCTGATGGTACCACCACCCTCCTTCTCACATCCCTTTTACCATCTTCCCATAAACTTAAATCAAAAGTTAGCAATTTCAAAATTTCAAGGTATGCTTATCTGTAACACCAGTCACTAGTGGGGTTCCCCAGGGCACAGTACTGGGGCCAGCACTGATTAGTATCTTTACTGATGATCTGGATGAGAGGATCAAGGGCTCCCTCAGTAGGTTCACAGATGACACTGAGTTGGGTGGGAGTGTGGATCTGCTGGAGGGCAGGAAAGCCTTCAGTGGGATTTGGACAGGCTGGATCCTTGGGCTGAGGCAAAGTGTGGAAGGGGCCACAAGACTAAGTGCCAAGACCTGCTCTTGGGGCACCACAACCCCAGGGAATGCTCCAGGCTGGGACAGAGGGGCTGGAAAGCTGGGAAACAACCTGGGAGGGCTAGACAACAGCAGCTGAACATGAGCACAGGTGTGCCCAGGGGGGCAAGAGGCCAGTGTCACCTGGGCTGTGCCAGCCCCAGTGTGGGCACAGCCCCAGTGCAGTGCCCGTCCCCTGTGCTGGCACTGCTGGGACACCTCCAGTGGTGGGGGCAGCTTTGGGCCCCCACAGCCGAGAGACCTTGAGGGGCTGGAGTGTGTCCAGGGAAGGGAACAGAGCTGGGAAGGGGCTGGAGCAGTAGGAGCGGCTGAGGGAGCTGGGAAAGGGGCTCAGCCTGGAGAAAAGGAGGCTCAGGGGGGACCTTCTGGCTCTGCACAACTCCCTGACAGGAGGGGGCAGCCAGGGAACAGGGACAGGATGAAAGGAAATGGCCTCAAGTTATACCAGGGCAGGATTAGCTTGGATATTAGGGAAAATTTCTTCACCAAAAGCATCATACAGGCTGCCCAGAGCAGAGGTGAAGTTCCCTTCCCTGGAAAATTATTTGTTCATCATTTTATCACCCAGCTCTAGTAGTTTTTAACAGAAGGGACTCCAGTGGCCCAGGTTTTAGTCCCTCATTAGTAAGTTACACCTTGTGTTTGTTCTCCGAATGATCAGCTGCATTCCCCAGAACACAAACACACATATTCCTCAGGGTTACTGCAGAACACCTTATTGTACCTTAAAAGGATGATTAAGTCTTAGCACAATTCCTCACTAGGATACCTACAATTCTCCAGTTCCTTTTAATATAATTCTTGAACGTTACAGATGCACAAACTTTGATGACATTTTCCTGTGATTTCTCCAGCAGTGTTAAGAGTAGCAACGGATAGTTCTGGCTTCCTTCCACAGATTCAAGGAACTTTTCCGCTGTAAGAGAATATACTGGGGTTAGCAAAAGCTGAACTGCTTTCTCTAATGGGAATCCTACGATTTCTCAAGTGTCTGTTTAAAATACCCAGCACAAACACTTCCCCAGAGCTTCACAGGAACATGTCTGACAAAAGGTATCACAGGCTCTTTGCTCCTGAGCTCCTCAACGCTCCTGCTGTCAACAACAGCTCTCAGATCCCCAGCAGGATGGGGAAATACTGCCTCCTCACCCTTGAAAAAGCCATAACCTGAGAGAAGTAAATCCTGGCTTGTTGTGAACAGCAGCACTGTTTTAAATAACAACAGTGAAAAAAAAAATCAAGAATACAGAAAAATAAAATCAAAAAAAGCAGATAAAATTATTTATATTCATATCCATCCCTCCATCCCTCACTAGTCTTTTGAGGGTTTCATTTTAAAAGGATACTGAGAACTTCTGTTAAGAGGTTACTGCATAAATATCCACTGAAGTTTGCTACACAGACACAGAAGAGCCAAAAAGAAATGGAACTTTTTTGTTCTCACTCATGAGAATCACTTACCAGGACGCCTTATAGCAGGATCTGGATCTAGTGTTTTCTTTAGATATTCAGTTAAAGTTTGTAAATTGGCATCACTGAGCTCCATTTTGGCAGAACCTAAAACCCATAAGTAGTTTTGTTACAACCAGAGATCAGAAAATCTATCCTAAAGCTACACATGTAAAACCAGATCCACAGAAGCAACATCAGCTCTTTTCGACAATACCCCACAAAAACAGTCCCAACCAGAGTGCGCCAGGCACAGGAAACGTTCCACTTCTCAAGCTACAGGTAACTGTTAGTGTCTGGTTTATGGACCCAAAACTCCAGAAAAGGCTCACACATCCAGCAGACATGAACCAGGTACAGCCAAAAGATGATCTCTTGCCCTTTCAGGACAACAGGATTTTGGTTCTGCTTTTGAGAACTGCTGTCAGCCCCAGAAACTGCTCCTGATTGAAAAAGCTGAACAGTCCTGCCCTACATAATTGTAAATAAAACAATTCAAAGTGTGTTGAAGAGTTAAGACTTTTTTAAAAAATCAAATACTCCTTATCAAAGAAAAATCTCAAAATAAAATACTTTCTAAAAAAAGAGACAAAAGACTGTGCAAAGCCAGACACTTGGTCCTCTCTGTAAAATTAGTTCAGTCTAGGGTGGGAGCTAATTTAAATGCAATACTTTTTACAGAATAACTTTGTGCAGTAAGTCCATATTGCTCCTCTCTAGTAATCCTCCCACATGCATTCTTATCTGTACCACAGTTACTTCACAGCTTGCACTGGAATAATTTAAATTACAGCAACCCTATAACAATAAGATGTGCTTTAATGGAGATGTTCTTCTGGACATCATCAGTCCTGCTCGTCCTTCCTACCACCAGCAGCACAGTTCACTCCCTACAAAGGTTATGAGGAAGCAAAGGTTTCCATTTTGTCTCTGGAGTTTCTATTTAGTAAGATTGACTGAAATTTACCTGTCCCACTTTGGAACTGTTTCATGCTGATCATCAGTGCAATAAACACAGTTTTATACAAGCATGCTTGCAAGGGCAGTGAGCTTTAGTGACACAATTTTTATGTCAGCTACGGCATCTATATAATTTAAAAAGACAGCAGCAGTATCCTCATGAATAAAAAGAATGTTAATAAGCAAATCAGATCCTAACATATTTTGTAAGAAGTAAAAATCTACCTGAAGAGTCCTGCCTCCCATATTTCCCTTTGCTTTTACTTGGGGTTTACTTGTCTGTAGTCTTGTTCACCAAGATTCACATCCACCAACATATTCTGACCTGTTACCTACATATGCTTATTTCCTTCTCTTCCTCTAGCTCTTCATGTTTGTTTTCCAGCACAAAAAACATTGGTGGTACTTTATCTGGACTGGTATGATGCTTTGTGTTGTGTTATAATACGTGCCTCCAGAAAAGGCCTCAGAAAACCCATAAAACGTACATAATACATCACCTACTTTAGTCAAATTAATGCAGACCACTTACAGAGAAGAAACCCAAACCCAGGCAGAATGCGGCCGTGCCCCTGGGGCTCGAACCGGGAAGAGCTTCACACAACTCCATCCCCTCACCCAGCACTGACCGAACACCTCCCACGTGCCGCAGAATGTTCAGGGCCCAGATCTGATGGGGAAAACGATCCTGGCACAGCTCTGAGGATCCCTAGGAGTATTTCCCTCTTCCCCGAAGCACGGGGCCGGGACAACAGCGCCAGCGGCGGGGGGAGCGGGACCGGCCCCACACCCCCGCCCGCTCCCGCCGCTTCCCGCTTCCCGCGAACCGCGGGGCAAGGCCGTGCCGGCCGGCCCCACGCCCTCCCACGCTCCCGCGGCTCGACCGGCCCGCCAGGCCGTTCACCCGCAGAAGGGTCGGGGCGGCTCCGTCCGTCCCGGCGCCGGACCGCACCTGCCCTGCTCGTGCTGCCTCGTGCGGCGGCCCCTGCCGAGCGGCCCCGGAGCCG
>VXAZ01010345.1:0-25423 GCA_013399875.1 Gymnorhina tibicen | reverse complement strand
GAGGCGGCGGGGCCCGGCCGGAGCCCCTGCGGTGCCAAGGGCCGCGGCCCAGCAGGAGCGTGCGGGGGGTTTAAAGACGAACCAGAACCCCCCGACCCCGCAGAGAAGCCCGAGTGGCGCCGCAGGCTTTGAGCCGCTCAAGGAACTACCTGAGCAAAGAAGCAACACTTCGTAAAACTTTATTGATTTATCACTTGATTAAAGTATGGAATATTATAACTATTATACATCGTATTTTCATGTAGAAAACTTTACATAGTTTTTCATATTATATAATTTTGGTATTCTCTCAGAACTCTATACATCCATTGGCAAGGAATGGTCTTTAAATTATTGATAGTAAATGCACTTAATACGGAGATATTAAAACTTAGGCATTTTAAATATGTGAAAACATACATTTTAAACAAAGGTGCTGAACAAACTGAACTTAGAGATTAAAGGGAAATGCACTTTTGACAGAGTTACTATTTTAAATCTTTGTCCTGAATAGAAAGAGTGAGCTAAAATCTGGGGGTTGTCGGTTGTAGTAGGGGACACGGGTTTAGATTGTCCTGTTGACGGTTCGGAAAGTGAGATACCAGACATGGGTAACAAACTGCTGTAAAAACAACCTTCTCCTGGACTGTAAGACACAACAGAAGCAACGTGAAGGGAGTTTTTAATCACCACGAAAGGGAGGGTTTAGGGTTTTTCTCGCTGGCATCCTCTCCCCCTCCCTTCCCTCGGGAGGCCTGAAGTGACAAGTAAAACAAACCCCACGGCGTCTCCATTATTTATGCCATTACGGGCAGACGAGTTGCACAAACACGTCCAAGAGGTGACTTTCTCTCATTGCCGTATTGCACGGTGCCGCTCTCCAGCAGCGACCCGGCCCCGCTGCGGCTGCAGCGGAGCCAGGAACACCCCGCGGCAGCGGAGGCGGGGAGAAGGAAAAGCTGGGACCGCTACGGCAGGGCTGAGGTTCACTGGGATCCCTGTGGGTTCTGCCCTCACTGACTCTGAGGAAAACCAGCAAGTGCCGTGGACGTAACCTGAACACGCCCTGATTATTGCTCTAGTGGGGACAACTGCCTGCAGAAACGAGACAGGATTAAGGCTCGGACAATGCAATTGCATTCCAGTCCCTTCTCCTTCGTGTACTGCAGACTCTGGGCTGGTTGGATACCACGTACCCAACTTCGGCAGTTTGTAACTGGTATAATTACAACAAAAGCTTTTCTTAAGGAAAAGAACAGTCTCAGACCAAAGGCTGAAAGGAAGCATGGATTAAGCATCCTTATCCTATGTGCAGAGAGAGTACAAATGCTGCCCCTTACAGTAAAGAAAGCCCATGAACAAACTGTGAAGTCATTTAAGATCTCAAATTTGAGACTTGTTTCAAGACATGACTGTAGGGCTTTCAAACCTGTGACACACAGAGGAACATGCAGCTGGACCAGGTGTGTCTGACGGGACACGAGGGAACACATTCCATGGGGCAGTAACACATTCAAAATCTGAAAAATCATGGTTCAATTATTTTTCTTAGGACTACCTACAACCAGAAGAAAAGGAATAGCATATTCTTACAGATTTAAATAGAATTAAAATAAATACTTCATTTTCTGCAGTACCTGATGCAGTGACAGTCCCAGGGAATGAGCAGCTACACGAGATGCAACACAAAAGGATATTTCAAATGCAGCAAGTTAAATACCAGCATTGCTTATTTTTCAATCTTCTCCTATTGTCATATATAGCCATATACTCCCTTCTACTAAATAGCAGTGTATAGATTTAACATAATGGGCATTTAAAAGTCAAAGAGCCACCACTTAACTTTTCTTTGGTCAAAAATAAAAAGTAAAAATAAATTGTGAAAGCCATGTTGCTACTACTGACTGCAAAACCTTTCCCAAACAATGCTTACATAGGACAAGCTGATGTACTGAGGAGCACCATAAAAACCATTTGGAAATAGATCGCAAAAAACAAACAAAACAAACAAACACCACCAACAACAAAAAACCCCAAACAACAACAAAAAACCCCCCAAAGACAGCACATTCCCAGCAGCTCAGAGCAGCGTATCCCAAGACAACTTCACCTGAGGCCATCCTACCAGGAAACTCAACTCAAAAACCAAAATAATGTTAAACAGTTCCATTCAAGTAGGTACGTTGTTGTTGCTGTTTGTCAGTTCGTTTTTTTCTTTAAATACTGTTAATATTTTAAGTTTGCTATTCTGGATAGCACAGCAGTTAATATAACACTTTGCATTATTTTAGGAAGTGGAGCCTCTCCTCCCATCCTGCCACACTTTTCTGGCTTAGAGAAGTCTTGAAACTTGAAATTTAAAATTATTTTAGAGGTCAATACAATATTCTGTCATGGAAACATTGTCACAGAAACCCGATGCATTTCAAGGAAAGAAAGAAAACTCTCTTGGGCAAGCAAAGCTGTGGTGTCATGTCACATTTTGCTTCACAGATAACCTTCAAAGCACAGAATTGTGTTGGTAACTTAGAGCACATGAATGAACTTGTTTAATTTTGCTAGAGCAGTTTTTTGGAAATTCAGTTTTTTTAAATGCCACTAAGAAGTAAGAGTTGAGAACAAAAATCATTTGCACAAAATGACAAAACAGAACTTGCAAATTTGCAGTAAAAGGAGACAAACTTGTGTTAAGGACAGGACTTTTTGCTAAACAGTCACAATTACTGCTAAATACATTATATTCAAGGGTCAAAAAGGTGGGCTTATTTGTTCTGAGCCTTGTTTTTGATGTTCCTGTGTATGCTCTGTCCATGATCTGCCAATGTATGAAAGGAAAAGGAAAGCCTTTTCTTTTTCTTAAATGCCTTTAATTCAAGCCTAATAAGCTAAAGGAGTAGATGCTATTGATGCTCCTGATGTAAAATCTTCCATGAAACTAAAAATAAGTCTCGGAAGATGCAGTACTGATATTAAATTTTTTTTTTAAGTTATTTGCTAAACAGGAGGAAAACCTTCTCCAAATACCCTACAGGATGTCCGCTTCAACAGCCCTGCCTGGCCTGGTCCTGGACACAAAGGAAAACCCAGAGGGATCTCGGGTGGTCACTGGCCACTGCAGTTGAGTTTATTATGAACACATGCCAACAAGGCTACAAATGTAGTCATTAATTCCAAGGGGCGTAACTTCTGTGGAGAGATCCAGCTGATTTATCAGCTCTAGCTGGGATGCAAGACTCAGCAGTGGATAAAAGACTAGAAGAGACATACTGGATCATACAAATGACTAGCATTGAAACAAAGAGACTGCACACCTACTGTATTGACTCTGTAAGCAATAATTTAAATAAAACTGCTGACACTTTTGCAGGATGGACAGAACAGGATTATTTTCCTCATTCCCAAATGCCATTGTGGTAAGAATAACTTGCTCCTGTGGTGATACACCGGGGTCCCACTTTTCTCCCATCCACTTCAATCCATCTCTGGACACAGCTTTATGTACAGGCCGGTGTAACAGCCTCCCTGAGAGCTACCAGGAAGGCAGGTTCATCCCAGTTGTCCGTGCCTGCTCGTCCGTGATGCAGATGTTGAACACCAGCCCAATGCGCAGGAAGAACTTGCGCAGCACCGCCCGCAGCTCGGGGATCAGGTCGAACTGCATGATCTCACACAGGTACGGGTAATACGTGGAAGCGTGTGCCCTGAACTAGCCAAGATACAAAAACAGAACATCATTCTCTATTGCTAGAGGAAGACGCAAAGTTTTGACACGTTCATGGCTACGCCAACTTGTTACAACACCAGGTCTGACCCAAGCCCTCCCAATGGCCCACGGGCACCGAGCTCCGTGTTGTTTGCAACAGCAGTGCACACAGGGCCTGCCTTTGGTGTTACACCCTAAGCAGAGTCAGGGTTTTGTGACTTCTCAGCCTAGAGGTGGTATCAGGGTCTATTTGTAGCAACATGAATGTTTGCATTCGCTTTTCTTCAAAAGGACCAAGATCCTGAAAATTATTCTTGCCATCACTGTCAAGGAACTGGAATTCCAATTTTACAGTGGTGAAATTCACCCTCACCATTCCTGTGCAGCTGTAATACAGCATAAGCCTATCCCTTACTGCACACTCACTGTGCATTTATATGAAAGCTGTTCAGTAATTCTATCCACATTCCCACACAACTGGGAATTGCATGGATGCAGCCCCATTTCCACAATGCAGAATGCCTGCAGACAGTGGAGCTGCTGTATTGCAAGGAGAGCACTCGCTATGAGGAACCTCCCACCTCCAATCTGGCTGGAAAGGAAGACTGAACTCAGACTGAAGCAGGAATGAAAAACATATCCAAACGCAGACATGACTCCCAGCCCCTTCTTACCTTATCATCACTGATTTTTAGTGTTTTTGTTAAAAGCAACAGCAGGAGATTGGTCCAGGCTTCTCTGTGGCTTTCTGAGTTGACAGTAATAAAATACGCCAGGGCTTCACTGCACACACTGGAGAGATGGCACAGTTCACACAAACCATAAAGAAAACCCTTACAAAATTTTTGACTACATGCTCTGTTTGTCCTCTCAGTGTACTTTGTTTTCAAGCAAGATGCACTTCCATGGGGAAGTTTTCAATCACATGCAACAACTTTAACTACACAAATTGGCTTTTTCTGGTACAGGAAGTGTTCCAGATAACTGAACTGAAATACTTTTCATGTTGGCGACAGAGAAGGAAAAGTCTGATTTGCCTGATAAACATTCTGTAATTGAAGTGCTGTCACTTTCAACCTGCAAACATTATTTCCTGACCCTGACATTGGGACAGCTTAGGCAACAGAACCATGAGAGAGCTCTCCCTCCAAATTTGGACTGGTTTAATAGAGATCTGCATAGGTCAGCATCACAGATTAAGGAAGAATTATTATCGTACTACTAAATTTTTGGTCCCTGCTGCAGATTGTCAACCACTTACTACAGCTATTTTAAGGACACTCTTTTAATTAAAGAAGGACTGAGCAGATTAACATGTCCATACATGCTGGTAAATCAGAATCCACTGTGTTAGTTACTAAGAGCAAGTTGGGAGATCTTCACATTTGGTAAGAGACTAGTACTTGCAACTTTTATGTACCAACTCACCCAAATACCTTTTTATATTTATTTAGAATTATTTTCTACATTTGTTTAAATTCCAGGTGTACAGCAGCTTATACTGCACTCTTTTTCAATTAGTGTATCCTATTATACCTCTATCACTAGGTACTCAGATGGGAAAACTATTCAGACACCACCACTTCCATACAGAAAAGCCTATGTCAGGCAAGAAGGTGCTTCATCTATTCTAGGCAGATTGCTTCCTTACAGCTAAGTGAACTTTTAATAAAGAGTGGCCACCCCTCTCTCTGCCCACTCCCCTCCCGAGCAGGGCTGTCCTACCTGAGCAGCCGCCGCTGGACAGCGTCCCAGGCCTCCCGCCGGCTCTCGTCCACGTACATCCGGAACAGGATCCTCAGGCAGCACGCCAGGCTGCTGGTCTCTTGTTTTAAGAGATTGGGTTTTGATTTACCCTTGAACCCTAGAAATCAGTCCCACACAGGAAGAGAGGGAACAGCCACAGTTGGTGTTACTAGCCGGAAATAAATTTTATCAACAATACCTGCACTAGTGACCACTAGTGATTTCTTGTCCAGATAGTATCTCCTCCTCCTTGATTTTGATTGAGTTCTGATTTATTTATAAAGATACTTAGCTACAGCAGTACCAGCAGTGTAGCTCTACTTTAATCAAAAAAAAAAGCAGATAATTTAGCAAACAGAATTATTCAAGTCATCAGGAAGGAGACAAGCAATACAAGCATGTGACTATCCAATAAACTCTAGAGGTGATTGCAATGGCACACTGTTGTGTCTTGACACTTAAAGTTGGAAGTGTAGTTCAGCATTTTTATCAAGTGAAAATAAAAGCCTCACCTGCTCTCCATAACACAGTTCGCTGCTCATAATTTGAATTAAAGGCTTTTGAAAATGAATGAGACTCTTGCAGACAATCCAGTAACTTAAAGAGGTGATGTGAAGACATGTATTTATACATTCCTTGGTCTTCTGTGTCAATGTGGATATCTGCATCCAGTGTGTCTCGCTAAAGAACAGGGGGAGAGGGACAGAGAGAGAGAGAGCACATGCCATAAACTCTAGTAACTCCTAATTCCATTTATAGGTGCAGTGCAGTGTTAGTGCAGTACAACACAGCACTGGTCCTGTCAAAGATCAGAGTTGAACTCTTCTCAGTAGGATACTTAAGAACAGAGGAGTTATGATCTATTCTAGTTACTGATAAGAAAATTAAGACTCAAGAGCAAGGGAAGAACTCCCTTATCAAGACATTGCAGTCATAGCAATACAGTACAGAACATTTCCTCTTCTCTAGAAGCTGACTGGGTAGGTCTGTTGAATTCTGAAAAACATCCAAATGAATGACTAAAACAGTGCGGGTTTAAATGCTGTCTAGTGTAGAAACTCCCCATCTTTGGCTCATGTCAAATTTAATTAAATTGGTCAATACTTTTAGCTAATTTCACTAGGAATTTAACTATACCATCCCCAAAATACTACCTGAATGCACTAGCCAGAACTTCCAGCTTAGGGCTTTATGAACAGCCAAGGCAGAGCTACTGTGCACTACTGCCCAGAATCAGAACTGTCAGGGACACAGACATCTCCAAGGTCAGCAACGAGTGAAATCTTGACCATTGACCTTGCTGAAGTCCAACTTCTGCAACACCTCCTGTGCAAACATCCAGAGGCTGAGCAAAGCCTCAGCTGTGGCTAAATGAAGACACTCACTCTAACGAGCAGAAAAGAATGCTTTCCCTCAAACAAACAAAAACCATTTTTGATGAATATGTATGCATAATAAAAACAATTATAATCTATTTTATTGATAATAAAAATAAAGGAAATGTAATACTACAACAGGAAGACCACCAGGCACCACTGGAGGCAGACGAAACCACAAGAGCAGTTTACAAACACATTCAGGGTAGTGCTGAGAGTCAGAAAAAGACTCTTTTGTAAACACATCGGAGCATTCCATAGTTTGTACTTTACTGTCACAACAAGGTTACAAGTAAGTCTGACGGTACCTGAGCTGCAGCCATGTGCTCAGCATCTTCCTTCTTGCTTGTTGCTGGATAGAACACTATGTTATCAATGGTCTGTATCAACTCCAGCTGTACCACACACTTGATCAGGAGGCCAGCAAATAGTTTTTGGTCTAATGAAATGGAGCAACACAAGTTTCAGAAGCAATTCATGCCGATTCACTTACAACAGGCTAGCAAAATGTGACATTCCCGTTAACAATTTGATATTTAGTAATGCTGTGAATTATCTTCTGAAGAGAAAATCTCTCTGCAAGGCATAAACACAAATTGCAAAGACTTATCCCAAGTTTAACTGCCCCAAAACTTTCTGTAGAAAACTACAGAAGTGAACTAAGACTGGCTATAAAGGTGCATTGAAAAAGCTTGTATGATTTCCTTACTTGTGTAAGGACCACCTTTCCAGCTCTCATCTGTTGGATTTGAATATTGGCTTTGTCCTCTTTCAGAAGCATTTTTATCCATGCTGCTTAAAGACTGGTGATCTAGGTCCAAATCCTAGAAGAGAGTGCAGAGCAATTCCAGCAATCCAAAACACCAACTCCCAACCAGCTATCACTTTTCAGATTACTTCCCTAATCCTACATTCAAAGGCTCCCTGCATCCATTCTTTACATCCTTTTTTACAATAACACCAAATACAATCTACTGTCTTTATTTTTGTCAAATGTATTGACTACAACAGAATTTTTCAAAAGCTAATCTAACACAAAACCCTTCAAGTCAGTTAATTGCCCTGAGTTAACTCTTACCAAGTGTTTTTCAGATGAATCTTCCTCCATTCCTACAGGCTTCCATGTCAGCAAGCTTCACAGAGTTAAGGAAAAAAAAACAAACAAAAAACCAAACCAAAACAACAACAAAAACACAAACAAAACAGAACAAAACAAAAAAGGTAAATATTGTTGCTCTGGAATTGGGTATCAATATAAGAATTAAACTTACAAACTTACACATGAGGAATAGTTGTTTTGAAGATTTCTAGCATACAATTGCATGTCTGGCCCCAGACGTCAGGGCTGAATTTCTGTCCGTTGAGTATTACCAGGTTTTCTAGGCAGTTTGTACCTGATCGTGCCAGCTGCTCGTTATCTGTGAAAGAAACATTCCATATTTATCACCTTCTACAATATCAATGAAAAATTCAGCATTCCCTGTTACTGCTCCATTAAAAAGTTTTACCAGTTTTTTCACAATACTGTGAAATGCACGGTGCCTTGGCTCAAAGCCTACCTATACAGTATCTTACAACAATATGAAGCTGAGGAACCTACTGAATAAAAAAAAGTTTCAAAACAGCCTTCGTGAGAGGTAAATCCAACCAGGGAAGACAAAAGACAGGGCAGAAGCAGAAGGGAAGCACACAGTGAGAAAAAGGAAGGAAAAGCAGCAATCGGAAACTTATGATTTACTGCCAGATCATCCCCCTACATTCCACGCTAGTAGCATGCAGGACTTCAGGTACAGGAGTTGGAACCAGAAGGAAAACATGTTCTTTAGAAAGTTGTATTTAGAAGTATTTGATGGTTGGGAGAAGGGGGAAGCAGGTGTGAGAAAGTAAGAAAAAAGTTAAAAAAGAGAAAAAAAAGAGAAAAGAAAAAAATCAGAATGCATGCACATATCTGTATGTGTAAATAAAGGAGGTAACGTATCCCTGCAGTCAAATGAAGAAAGGTTGTTGGCAGAAGATTCAGAAGATTAACACCACTCTCCAAAAGCTTTTTCTGTGTCACAGTAACACCATGAGCACATTATGAACACAGTAACAAAAAAGTTGCCTAACTCAATAAAAAGATTGGTGCTCGAATATTCAAGATATTGCATCAATGTATTGCAACACATATTGTCCTAATGGGAACTTTTATTCTTCCAAAATTCAGTTGACCTCCCCCTTCTTAAGTAATTAGCATTTAAAAAGACATGTAATAAAAAAACCAGGTGAATAAGGTACCTTGTTTCACACACCAGTGTAACTGTGCAAGTATGTCGGGAAGAAGGATCTCGTGTAAAGCTTCATAGAACTGCGTGAACACGTCACAGATGGCATAAAGTGCGTGGTTGCACGTTGTGGTCATCCACTCTGATTTCTGGGAGAGAAAATGAAAGCCTTTGGTTTTATGGGGATCCATCCACGATGACAACACTTGGCTTGTACACGGCTGGTCAACAAGAGACACAGCTCTGAGGAGAGGAGAACTCAGAACTAAAGCCTCACGACTGCAGATGTCTTGTCAGAAGTGTTTAGTTGGCCACATGAACACTGCTCAGAAAACTGTACATGTTCACAACAGAGAGAGAACATTCTCCTTGAAAATAATCAGACAGAACACACACACACAGGTCACTGGACACTGTGGCAATTTTCATTCATGCCACAGAATTCAGCAGAATACAGAATGTGTTTAGTAAAGTCTGGGGCAGCATGGAGTGGCAATATCTGATGCCAATATAAACTGCTGCCTCAGATGTGCGAGTTCTTGAAAAGACAACTCTAGGAAATGCTTACGTTTTGAGGTTTTTTTGGTTTTACCTCTGTTTGTTGTTCAGGGAGTTTCATATTATCAAAAATCCGAAACACAATTCTAAACAGGTCTTGCCACCAGTGCTTTTCAAAGGTATGCCCATAACTCTTCATGATTTCAAACATCACTGTTAAGCCCCTATAAACAAACCCAAACAAGTATAGGAACAGATGTTAAAATGTGTTCCTATGATATGTTCACTAAATGAATTACAATAAAAGAAAAAAGCAAAAAAAGAAAAGCTTTATTACCTTGTACGAACGTCTAATTTGCAACGATTGATGATACAAGAAAGTTCAAACAAAATAGGAAACCATCCTCTGACCCACACTCTGTCTCCGGGAGCCACATTCATGTCATCGCTTGTGTATTCCCTTAATACCTTGAAGATCAGCAGGAAAAAAAGATTTAAAAAAAATTATCTTAAAAATCTTTAAATGTGACAAATTTAGATACTAATAGTGGTACAGACAGACTTGGAAAGTTAGCTTAGTTCCTACTGTAACACTCCAGTCCTGCAAAATGTAAGTATAGCTCTGAGATGTAACTATTTGCAAAAATACTAGAAAATAATATATGGAAATAAATACTTCAATCTGTTTTTTACTTCAGTCCAACTAAAGGCCTTACAAACCTTGCTGAGGTTTGGACTTCTTAGAAAGCAGCTTTAACAGTGACAGACAACTGTTACATCAATACGCGTAACAAGGAAATCTAAAATTGGCAGAAACCAGTTCTGCAAGTCTCTGGTGCACTGAATGGAGCACGCAGTGGGGACCTGCAACTGCAGTGTAACTCCAGGCTCTCCTCAGCCAGTGATTATTACTTTCAGTAGTCACACAACAGAGTGATGCAGAAGAACGCATGTTTGTAACCAACTGAACTAGACATAATTAGGGTGCCAGGACAGGAAGTACTGCTTTCCAAGTCATCTTAAAACCACAAAACCAAAAACACAAACAAGGACTATTTAATTCAGTTATTTCCCATTTGGACTTACAAGACTTAACATTATTTAAGTAGCCCTAGTTTACTGCTTACATAATACCAAAATTTCTCCTAAATCCAAATAAGCTTTGAATACAAACACTTGCAATTGAAGTTTGAGTCTGAAAGCTCTTTCTTAGTAGATTAATCTCCATTTAACAGTAGAAGAGAGTGTGAAAATGCACCAGAGTAAAAATTCGAATATACCTGTGGTCTTTCTGAGACATATTTTGCACAATAACGAATGAGCCTGATGGCTTCCATGCTGGTGTCTGGGAAGGCAACATTGCAGGCAAACTCAGAGAGGCATTTTACTGCGTCCTGAAATGAGTCAATTGCTGCTGGAAAATGCTGCTGAAAAATATTTGCTGTGGAGAACAAACAAATACACTTTTTAAAATTTACTGATATTAAAATCCATAGATAAACTGCGTCAATCTAGGCACATCACCCACGGTATACTGCTATGGAATCGACAAACATGAAAGGACCAGATCTTCTACTTTAAATATGGTTCTTTGCCTTCTCTTGCATTCTTCCCTGTCCCACCTCACCAACCACATTCCAAAGTTCTACAGCAGACTGTCTGTATCTAGTTTATCCTGTCCATAGCATTCAGGAGACTTAATGGGTATGACCCAGCTGTAGAGTTTAAACAGCCTGGCTGCAAGGTTGTTTATTTGCCTGCAAATACAAAAGCCTTATTCAGATGAGCCTTTTAAAGCAAACTCACAGCAGCAAAGTTAATTTGGGTGCGTGCATCTGTCAAGCACTACTTACTAACTATGTGTGCTGTGGTCTGAAAGGCCAGCTCTACGATATTCCCATCATGGTCTGACGCTGCTTGATGAAAGACTGCAAAGATATTTTTCCAGCCTGAACGAATGTTACCAGCTTGAGAGTTCACCATCTGAGCAATACAGCGGATCACCATGTCTCGAATAGTCGGAGACCTTAAAAAAACAGAGAAAGGAAAGCAAGACTACTTTACACTGGCACGAAGTAACTGCCCCACTTCCCTGTACATGACCATCTAACCCACGCCAAGTGACATCCTTAAGTGGGACTAAAGCAAGCTAAAGCAGAAATTGCAGTGCCTCACACCTGTTTTTCTTCATAATATGCTCAAAAGGCCTTAGAAAGTCTTTCTGGAAGCGGAAGTTGGCTAACTCTCCCTTCTCAAGAAATTTCATTGACAGCTGCCTTAATGAGTCTACAGCAAAGATGGCAACATCTTCATTAGGGTTACACCCAACCTAGAAGAAAAGCATATTTTCAAACATTTATCAGCTAAAGCGTCATTTATATGAGTAACAAATTCATCATTCAAGTTCCATCTCAGCCCACTAAACATTGCTAGCACATTCTAGTGTTCAGATACTTGGGAAAGAAGGGGTTCCTGTTGAAGGGGACTTCCTGTCATTTTGTCCATCTAAACAGACCCATGGATTTTGAATGCATCAATGCAGAACTATAATAGCCAGCAAGATGCTAAAATTAAAATACAATACAATGCAATACAGTAAATGAAATCTTTAGTTAAAAAAATCCCATCCTAACATGGTTCAGTTTCCTAAGGAAAACAACTGTTGTTCCAGGATCACCTGTGTACATTTTACAGGAAAATTAACTTAGCATTTTATCAGAAGGAAAAGACAAGGAAAAATTACAAAAATACCAAATTGCATAATGAAGATTATATGATTAAAGATCATCCCTATAAACATTTCTATTTGTACACTTTAGATTTTTAAATAAGTGCTTCTTTTAGGTGCTTTGAATGGAATTTTTTTCAATATCAGAGCTTAAGCCACTAACAACACAGAAGGCAAAAGCTGATTAAAGAAGTCCCACTATTCATGCATATTGTGGAACTTGATTTTAAAAAGTACCTTGTTGAAGTGATCTCCAATCACATGCCAAATCCTCGACCACTGCAGCCTAATGCGGTTCATGTTGTAATAGGATATCTCCACTATCTTCTGCAGGCTGAACATGCGCGGGTGGTGCGGGGACGCCAGCTCGTCCATGGAAACGGCACACAGCCACCGCACAAAGTCAACTGCACGGGAGAAGCCGGCTGTGAGCCGGGCTGCTCCGGTGCCAGGGGCCCTGTAACCCACCATACGTACCTATGGCGTTCCCGTCCAGCCTCGTGGAGCCCGTGAATATCCTACGGAACAAAGAAAGGAGCTGGAGTTCCAGCTGCGCATCCACGAGAGTCAATCACGGCTTAGTGCTGCAGCAAAAGGTCAGCACATTTGGAGGCACTTCACAATCCTCCGTGCTATGAACTCTGCACCTCTTGTATTCTTGCTCCCTGGCAGCAGTACCTGCATTTTTCCTCAGTCTAAGCATCCCCTTTCCTGTACCAAGTCACGGTCTACCGTGCTCCTGCCCCACTGCAGGAACAGGCACGGGCTCACAAGTTTACCCAGCCAAGTTATGCTGGAACGCTCATTTGGGCGGCACCATGCTAAATTTCATGGGGACAATAAACAGACACTAAGAAAGCTTTGCTACAAGACTTTACTGGTTATCAGCCACCTTTGATCCTTACATACTCTGAGAACATGGTCAGCTGTGGCTGTCAAACCAGACAGGAGAAAGACTGTGGATGCACTGTTGTCCCTTCTTCCCCTTCAGCTGTTCGGTCTTGAGAGGAGTTCAGACTACTGATAGCGGTCCACATAGAACACTGATAAAGTGGAGAACATTCCCAAATCTTTTGGACTTTGATGTGGTAATAGACACATTCATGGTTAGAATAAACACTGCAAGTCTGAATATATAATTGTGCAGACTTGCACAATTGTGTCAGTAATTACTAAGAAGTCCCATTCCAACACATGGTTTAGCATAGAAGCCTGTCTTTAGACAACATTTCAGAAGGGCAGATGACAAAGATGACGATTTAGGTAAGAGTGCAGAGATTACATTCTCAGTACCTGTCTACTGCTACCACCACACTCTGTGAGCTGGTCTCCCCCACAGACTCCTGAATGCTTGCCATATGCCGTTTGTCAGCCCCACTCCCAACGAGGTTCCCTGCAATAAAAGCCATCAAAAAACAGTATTTGCCATCAGGAAATAACAGCTTTATATTAACTCCAACATCAAACAAGTAGACGAGGAGAAGTGCCTGCCGCTTCTAGGTACCATGTAATTTACAGGGAGTAGATGGTGCCTTTGCCAGATCTGTGCCAGATTATTACACAGTTAAACATCATATTTATTAGGTTAAGACAATATGATACTGTTAATGAAATTGGAACTCATAAAATATTATTTTAAAATATGAACTCTAAGTCAGCTACAAGTAGTTAATGAGTTCTGTATTCAGCACAGTTCTGTATTCATCACAATCATCATGTATAGCATCCACTCCAGAGTTTTTTAAAATAAAATTGTTTCCTTAGTGGTTTTAAAAGGTGACTTGCCTTGTCCCAAGATAAGAGGGACTTATCTTGTCCCTCTAATTTACAGCCAAAAATCTAAGGTTTGTTTCATGCACACACTGCAGAAACAATAGGAACTGGAACAGCAAGCCCAACACGCAGAGATAAGAAATTCCTTTGGAAAACCAGTTGTCAGTTACTTCCTAAAAATAAATGGCTCTTTCTTTCTATTAATTAATACTTGTAACAAAACCATGACTTTGTATGGCAAAACAGTTTTGACAACAACATATTCCAACAAATAAATCTGGAATAGTTATTAAATAGTTTAACCCAATTCCAAAGTTAGAACAGATTTGGTAATTATAAACACATACTGGAATACACAGTTTCATTAATCCAACACAGCTTCCCCTGGAAGCAAGTAAATATATTTGAGTATGTTATAACATTGAGGATTCTTTAACATCCTTACTCCACTTGTATGTGCATCTTTGTGAAGTCCAGGATTAATAATCTTACCTAATCCCAGGCTCATAAACTCTTCTCCTGCAGAGGCATAGCCCTTAATGCTGCTTTCCCTCTCACGCCCAGAACCAGACAAATACCGAGTTTTCACACCAGTTCCTATGAGCTGTGCCAGTTCCAGCTGGCTAATACATTTCAAGATCTAAAACCGAAAGAAATTAAACATTGTGTTTCTAGACACCACCATAGTTTTGCTCTTAACATATATTTGTATTTAATATTTATAACCTTCCCAGGTTCTCCAGCCATTAAAACAACTTTGACCATGACAACAGCTTTGATGGAGCTAAAACATTACTAATAAAATTGAAAACGAAGTTGAGTGGTTCATTGAGTATTATCAGCCACCATGAATCATTCCAATACAAGAATAAAATAAACAGTGGTCAAAAATCTAACCTGGATCTCTAACTACTAAAGGAAACCTTTTATTACTCTTTACAGCATCAACTTTCAAGACTATAAACAAGTTGGAGCTGATCTTCTAGAGATTTCATTGTCCTAGAGAGATGAAAAGACTGAAACATTGCAGCTATCACCACTTTGAGTAACGCTGTTCCAACCCAGACAGTTTAAATGCCAATGCTGTGCTTGCCATAGCACGAAATTGATTCTCTTCCTTCTTCCTCCCCCCCGCCACATCCCTTGGCTGGCACAAGCACGCAAGAGGGTGTGCTGTGAGCCAGGTCTGAGGCATCTGTCAGCTCTAGCACCTTTTGGCTCGTATCACGTAGCCCAAGACTAGAGCCAGAGAACATAATGCAGCAGAAATGCTCCTTTTGGCAGCAGCAGATTTAGAGCTGATAAAATTGCTCCTGGAAAACAGACTTTAAGAAAATACATATGATCCTGACAGCCCATCTTTACCAATTCCCCACCGAATTATTTTAGCCCTAATTTTTCATGTGTTTATGATGTACATGTTGCCAAATACTGCACAGACAAGTCTGGACCTGTGAACTAGAATATTTTTGTTTCCATGAATAAGAATACAATAGTTTATATGCAGAATTTTCTGAAGCCAAATGAGACTTTTTATTTCGTTTCAATTCCATATTAAATGCACTCACAAGAATTAGAATATTGTCACACAGTTTCCACAGGGTCTTCAAAAAAAAAAGCACAGTGCATTATTTTTATATATATATAAAAAAAAACCAAAACAAAAACCTAACACTATACTGCACTTCCTTCACATTTTCAAGAGGGTTCTGGGAGCTGATAGTAGAATAAAAAATATGACACCACGTTCACTATTTAAACTAGTCAAGATTTACCTCATGCCAAGAATTGCCAAGATAGTTGCCATCTGTGTGAGCAACTGTAATGAGTGTCTTAATGGTATCAATGTTCTTCTGTTTCATTTCTGTAATGCTGGAACTGGCAGTCAACAAGGAAAAACGAGCAAGGGCCTGTACATAAGCATCTCGTTCAAGCTACAAGACAGAGAAACAAGCATCAAAATCAAGTCCCCAAAGAACCAGAGAAAGCAACTTCCCTACAGATTTCCCTTCTATGGATAGCTGGCATTGTTAGAGCACTTTCCAGCTAAAGGAGAGTAGGATGCCAGTTAGCAAACACTCTTAATAGAAGATTCAGCAAGAAAAAGAAAAGCTGAAGAGCTGAAGAAATGCTTGATTACATCAAGACCTTTTACCATTTCAAGAAAGGAGATGAGACACTTCATCTGCTGTGTATAAGCTGTTTGTAATTCTTCCCTGCCTCCCAGAGCCCACACGGCCATCAGCGAGTCCCAGGCTAAGTCTGGCACAAACCTGCATTCCAAAGATACAGGCTATCCTAATTGCACAGCGTATTCCTTCCAAACACAGGGACGCGACTTCTGTGTCATCACAGTTCTGCAAGCCAACGCTGTAAGCTGCCAGCAGCGGAGTCCAGACAAGCTAAAGAGAGGAACAAACTAAGTGCAGAAGTCTCTTACAACTTTAGCCCAGAACACTGGGTCACTGAAGCCGAATATATGCAAAGAGTCCACCTGTTGCATTAGCAAACTCTGAAGAGTAATTTTCCACCTCTTTTCCCATGCTTAAAACTCAGCGTAACGAAGACACAGTGAGAACCCGACACTCACTTTGAACATGGGTCTGACGTGGTCCAGGTGAGTGGCGCTGGTGAAAGGCGCCTTTGCATGGCTCACTGCCTCCATGAGGGCTTTGGCTGTCTTTGCCATTTGTTCCATCTCCAAGTTGTACAACAACCTCCGCTGCTTCTCATTCGCTACACCTAAGGGGAACACCACACAGAGGCATTGCTTGCCTTTCTTACAAGAGCATATTCCATGTCTTCACACTGAGCATCACAAAATGTTAAATAAAGGTATTACAACTGAAATCTAAAGATAAAAATCTTGCAAAATCTTGGAAGTCAGGAGGCTGCCCCAGGTTGCAAGCAAGGAAGTCCAGCACTAAAAACCACACCCAAATTTAAGACTTTATTCTGTACAAAATAACTAATTCAGCTCTTTACTATATAACACATGCTATTACTTAATCGTTCCAAGTCAGAGGTGCATACTCTATTAAGTCATTCCACCTGTAAAAGTGGACGGAGAATCCTGTATCTTCTTAGGCTCACATCCCCAAACAAAACAAGCCCTCACCAACATGATAAATAAATTAATAACTTAGTGTTTCTTTACCCTTATACTACAGGGTGCAACTTCAATTTTCAAGCAAATTAATTTTGTTCCTATTTTGATTGAGAAAACCTGCAAACAGCATTAAAAGACTGGAAAAACCACTATGCTGAAGATTCAGAATTCACTAAGTTGAATTAAATTAGTACCAGCTATTCGGAGTAAAACTAGAATGCAGCGGGTGATACTGGTTTCTACTGCATGCTACACCCAGAAGCCCTCATTTGGTCTGGATGAGGAGAGGGGACTACAGATCATGACAAATTCTCTAATCTCTCTGTTTTGCAAACATTATCACAAGGACTGTGACACCTCCCATCCACTGAACCACGGAGGGAGACAAAAAACCAGCCCAAATCAAGCCCTCACCCGTTGTCTAGCACATAAAAACGGGTTAATTGCAAAGTAAGTTCCCCCTTGAGTTATTCCCCCCTTTTCCCTTCACACTCGTGTTTAAAAACCCCAACAGATCTCATCCCTCGTTTCTGCAGTGGTGCCAGAGGCACCTACATGGCTGTTCCCACCACAGAAAGCAGTGTTAAGTTGTAACTGAGCCAGTTTCATTCCAGATATCTCTATCAACCATTCTAAATGTACTTTATGTATTGCCTCAAGGCATTTTCACAAAGACTCTGAACACCACAGTGCCATTCCAAAGTCCCTGCAATAGTTCAAGAGCACTGTTTCTAGTTTCAGTTCCTTCTTTCCAGTTTCTAGTTCCTTCTTACTTGGTTTACTACACTTGGTTGTAATTGCATATTCTTTTGTCTCTTTCATTGCAATTTTCTTTCCTTCTATTTCTTCATAGATTGTGGATAAATACTCTTCTGGCAGGTCTTTACTGTCATTGATTCCTCGATTCATTTTAATGTACTGCTCCTTTGTCATTTTATTTTTTACCTGTAAGAAGGAATAAGTTGGATATCAGATTTTGAATGCAACTTCCAGGGAAATTTGTATAAGTTCGGATTCTTTAAATTTCTACCTGTGGACTGTGCAAGTCTGTAGTCAGCATTATAATGGAGTATGCCAAAACATAGGCAGTGTCAGCGCTAGCAAATAGTGTTTGCCTGAGGGAGGACAAAAACAAAACAGGTTTATAGACTCACAGTTCCTCAGTCCATTAGCTCTAGTCCTATATGCAAGAAAAGTACCCAGAAGTGCTATGGATTCAACCAAAGAGCCAAAAAAGCCTGAAGCTAGCCTGATGCTAGAAATGCATCAAACCCCAAGTAGTTTAAAACACAAATAAAACAGGGGAAAAAAGCGCATCATCTTCACAATATTGAAAACTAGTGGTGACTCAGACTTTCAAGTACATTCCCCAAAGATTACACAAAGAACAATAATGTATAATCTTTAAAAAGTTAAAGGACAGCTTATTTTTCACTCTCAGAGTTTCATAAAGATTGATACAAAACCAACCCACTGATACACCAACTGGACTAAGGAATGGGAACTAATTAAGCCTGACACGAAGCTAAACTGAAGTTTAGCTTATTGCATTAGGAACAATAGCAACTTTGCCTATCTGGTATCAAATAACACATACACATTTTGTTCCACATCTAACAGGCAAGCAAAAGCGTTGTAACATCTTATTAGCTGTTTATATCATGAATTTTTAATTCTAGCCATTTCTACTGCTTATTACTGTTTTTTATACTTGACTGATCTACATTTGTCTAAAATTGTCTCTGTATTAGCTGTTGCATTTTAACCTACTCAGGGCTTCCCTCTTCCAGTACTTCTAGCAAGTACTTGGGATTCCAGCAAGTACTCCAGTCCTTCTAGCAAGTACTTGGGATTTAAGGAAATGCCAGCATCAGTATACTTCTCATCCAATATCAGCAGCAAGATCTGCTCCTCACACAAGCCTGCAGAAGTTCCTGGCCTGGTATGAGCTTAATCTATCCCCTGCCCCTAAGGGCCACAGCAGTACAGCCATGGAATGTTCTTTGGGCACTGATCTGATACAAAGGGTTTGAATTACCGTTGGTTGCATTCAATGTATCTAGCAGCAAACTTCTCCATTAATCTATCAATCTTCTGGGCTTCACCTGGCAGACGAAAACCTTCCAGAAATATACGCAGAGCAGAGACAAAGTCTTTTCCACAGAAATCAAGCTGGTCTACATAGGCATACATCACTTCCTTGTTAAACTTGCTGCTTTCCCCAAGAAATTCCCCCACTTGAGTCTAAAAAACACAAGAGACGGTTATTACTGTGCAATCCAAGTGCCAGCTTTGCAAGAAGCTTTCTAGGCCAAGAGTTGCACGGCTGCCAACTCCGTAAAGCTGACATGCCGCTGAGTGGGCAGAGCGGCCGACGGAGGGGTAGCAAGGGACAGGGGTACTAGATATGCCCCCTCAGTCTGCATATTCCTGCTTCCCTCACTGCCAAAGGCAAGATCTGCATTCCTGCAGAGCCAAGGAAAGCGAACCGTGCCCAGCTGCACAAGCAGCAGCGAGTGCTTTGCCACCGCAGCACGATACTCCTTTGCTGGCAAGGTACTGCCAGCGACTGACAGCACTCCATCCCCCCCAGTCTCCAGGGACAGATGAAATGCACATTCCACTGCTGGGGAACCCCCAGCACTTCGCTGTAACACAGTACTTCACCAAGAAGCCTGGGACAGCAAGTAAACAGGCCAAAACAGGCCAAAACATGGCCAAAACAGGCAGCTTTGGCATTAGGTGTGTCCATGAGAAGCCTTGCACGTTCACTTCTCTAGATACGAACTACAGAGCGGGGCACACGGATACCAGGGACAGGGCCGAGTGTATGAATTATGCTGCACGTAATCTTACAGAACAGAGGCGCTCCTCTTGGTGCAAGAATTGTGCCAGGTCCTCTGCTGTAGTGCCAAGCATTCCCTGCTCCTGTAGATACTGTATTCCTCTTTTCGGCTTTTTATTAAACCTATTCAGACAAAAACATGGGAAAATTGAAACTTACAATTAAAAATATCACAGCCTATAAAATTCGAGTTTTACAGAGTCCTTATAAACCAAAGATTCTGGGCTCTGGCTCCATGTCCTTTTTAGTTAGAAAAAAAGCTAAAGAATGTGCAACAAATCTGTTACCTATCACACCATAGGCTCCATCTCATAAGGTACACTGAGCTGCTCATAACCCTAGAAGTTATTGCTGGAAAACTCCAAAACTCACCTTTTTGAACATTAAAAATTAAAGACTTAACATGAAATGTTAAAAATGTTGCTGTTCAAGACCTTTTTCCAGAATTTACAGACATGAAGACCTTCAAATTAATGAAAAAGAAGTAAAGCATAGCTGGCCAATGACTTACTTCTTCAAACTCTATGTCAGTTAAAGACAACAAATCATGTAAGAGCTGCAAGACAACCATGCCCCTCAGACCAATTTCTCTCTAGATGTACACACTCTTGTGCAGCTGAGCCAGCAAAAAGGAAAGCTGTGAAAACCCCTTTCACTCCACCCAGGATTTTATGAAATTCCTTTATAACTGTAACAGCCTCTAGCATTGGTTTTTGCCAACAGCAGGCAAGAGTCTTCAGCATTAATATCAATTTGTAAGTGTCTCTACAGGTGTGACTGTGTGAGACCGTAAGAAACACTATATTTTATTACTAGAGAACTTTAGTTTTCCTGTCATACTGGGCTTACAGTTCTATCCCATGTTCAATTATTTCCTTTTGTTGCTTGATGACTTCAAATTGCTCTGGATCATCTGGGACAGCAGTCTGGGTACCAACACTTCCAACTCCTGACGATACAGTGGAGTCCAAGGAACTGACACTACTCCGTCTCCCTCCAGTCTCCAGGCATTTACCTTCAGCCATTTCCTGTTCAGATGGTTTATATGAACCTATTTGCAAACAAGGTGAGATTTAAGTTATCCTTGTTCAGACAAGACCTTTTAGTTACAGAACTTTTAAGCAGAAATCTGTGAGTCAATATTCTTATTTTACCACGTATATTTTTTGGCAGTCTGCACTACACTACATGAAGATACTCTATTGATGCAATTCTAAAATAATCCAACAAAAGGCAGAAAAGCAGCAGCATCTATGGAGAAACTCCAGCACTTCAACTTAGTAACTCCAAGACTGGTCGCATGTCTTGTTCTTCGTGCGCTTTTGTAGCACAGGCAAGGGCCCGGCTAAAGCTCATCCACAGAACCCGGTTATTCAAACCAGACACCTGGAGAACCGGTTACTGCGGCACACTAACAACTGTTTGTAAAATACCTCGCTTGTATAAACAAACTGTTAGGTACAAATCTGGCATCCACACTTCTGAATAGCTTCTAAACACTGAACAAACGCAAGAACAAACTGATTAAACAAATTAGTCTCTCCATACAGAAACAATCTTACCCAAGCTAGTCTGATGATTGGGGTTCACATAAAGGTCTTTGCTCCATTCTACCATACATTTTAAAATAGAAACCAAACATTCAAGTCCTTTTTTCCTTAGGCTTAGTTCCTAAAACATGAATAAAAATAAAAATAAAAAAAGAAAAACCAAATCAACAAACAGTGCTGAAAACAGTCTCTACACCAGTCTCCCTCTAAAGACTGGGAAAACATAATCCTAAAAATAAAATGCTTATGGTGGAGATATGGCACAAAGTCTGTGCAAAGCAAACCCCACAGAAGGTACCACCGATTCATGAGCTCCAGAAGCGAAGTCATTTAAATGATGCAGAGGAAGGCTCGTTTGGTTCCCTCTCTCCCATGGCAGTCCAACTAAAGAGACCAGAACCAGCCTGGTCTCACAGTGCAAACAGGCAGCAAAATCACCAAGTAAATTAATGGCACTGCTTCAGCACCCAATTGCAAATTAGCAAACTAATAAAAAGTAAGTAACATCAGTAGGTTACAGACAACATGAACCTCTGGAAGTATCAGCAATGATGCAGAGATAGCACTGTTTATGAAACAATCATACCTTATCTTCAAAGCTGTTTTCCTCACCTGTAAAGGTGTCATTCCCAACTCATGCCCACTGCGTCCCTGTGCGATTTTGGACAAATCATTTACAAGACGTTCAAATATATTAGCAGCGTTTAAATCACAATCATAGTTAACATAAATATCCACTACACACTGGGCGTCTGGAAAATAAACGGAAATGGAAGTATTAGGATTCTGTGCAATAGAATTTTTAAAAGGAATCAGCCAGGTTGGAGCAGGCAGTGGGGATGAATCCAGATATTTCACCCAAGCACTCCAGGATCAAATTCAAATTTTCATATTTAAACATTATATGTGGCATTTCTTTTCAAAATAATTTTCACCTGCTGCCAGAAGAAGTGATCCTTTTACACAGTGGAAATACCTGCACAAATTCTAGTTAAAGTCTGAATCACCATCCATTTGTGTTCAAAGGAACTTGAAGAAGTCTCTAGAATATTCAGGAAGATCTCTTTGAAGAACACCTGCAAAATAAATAAGGTTAAAGACTTGATGATCTGAAACTTATTAGAACCATGTCAAATGTACAGATTCATTTCTGTTCAGTAATTTCTCTTGAAGAGTAAAATTTCATGCATATTAAAATTTGGATACAGTCATAATATACTAGTTTAGTAAGCAAACCAAACTAAAGACATTAAAATGTAAGTTCCAGCTGTCTTTTTACCATGACAGTATTTTGAGAACATAGAGCATATGCAATTTATAGATTAAAAGTCTCTCACCTCAATCTGCATTTTTAAATGGGTCTTAAAATTTGAAAGCAGTGTGAGGAAGATGGCAAGAGAGAGCTCAAACACATCAGGAACAGAAGAGACTCCATTTTTAGATAATGCTACACAAAGATATTGCTTGATTGCATTGATGAACATTTCATGTGTCCTGAAAACCAGACCAGCATTCTGCAGCACTGAGAGAAGCAGCTGGAGAGACACAACCTTGGAACGCAACTCATGGGATCTAGAAAAAATGCAACATTAAATGTATTTTTATATTTTCTAAGTATATACTTGTATTCAACATTCACACTGTAGCATTTCTTCCACATCAGCAAGAAATGACTGCTATTTTAATTCATTTGAATGCAGGGGGCAAGAGGGGTGGAAACCAGCCAAGCGACTTTTGAACATCTACCGCCCAAATATGAAAAAATTTTCAGTAATACTGACATCTTAGACTAGCCTAATAGATGCAGCTCAGTGCTTCTTAAGCACTTCCCCACTCTTCCATTAAAAGCTTCACAAATACTATAGTCAAGGCCACTCCAACTGGTAAGATTAATAAGCGTATTATGCAAAAACCAAAAATCTCAAGTATGAAATTTTTAATAATTTGAAGCTATTTTCAATCCTAGATTCATCAAGCTAACTAAACCGAGGGCCTGACAAGTGGATTTTCAACATCTGCTTTACTATACAGCAGCTACTTAACTGTCTCCAAAAGCTACCTGGAGAGGGCAGAATAATAAATACAGCTCAGTACTTGGGATCTGGTGGTCCATCCCCGAGCGGTTTCATGGAGAGCTTGCACAATGACCTGAACACAAGGAAGGCATCCTTTTGCAGAACATGGGAAAATCTGGCAGCAGCTTGATGTCCAGATACATCTGTTTCCTTGAGAGTAAAAAACACAACACAGATCCTCAGTGAGACAAAGAAACAGAGCAATTAGGAGATTCCACAGCTCCTCTGAGAATCAGCTAGTTTGAAGAAAATAGTACTGACAAAAATCTGACAAAGTTTAAACTAAACCTAAACAGGATTACAAGGGATCTGGATCTTTTCACACATGTTGACCGACCCTTTATCTCTGTCCCCACTCTGTATTAAAATACAACGAATATAATCAGTTTTAGGACAGGTATTTTCAAAATATGCTTAAATTCCAGCTGCTGCTTCCTTTTGAACCTGAGCAGGACACACCCATTAGAGCTTCTGTCCCTTTCTTCTGCCAAATCCCACTCTATTAGTTGGCACAATAAAAACATTTCTTATTTCGTAAATGTATATTGGCATTCGGTGCAGTTATTTACCAGATTATCAGTGGAGGAAACAGACTGCCCATCATCTGGAATCCCGTTTGTTTGTACATTTTCATGGCTAGAGCCAGAAAGAAGAGTATCTGCAATCTCTAATGCAGGCAGAGCCTTGACTGGTTCTGTTACCTGCTTTTCTTCAGCCACTAAAAGAGAAAAAGGAAAAACTATTAAAATCATGCATTAAGAGTTTTCTATCCCATGACTTTGTGAAGCTCTACCGAGTAGGACAGAAGTAGCACTGGTAAACTAGAAAGTTTGTCAACTAACAGCAGAAGAATATCGTGATACAACCAAAACCCGTTCTTGCTGCCTCAGTAGGTGTTCTTGTCAAGATACTTAGTAACAAAAATAATTCCATGCTTCTATAATCAATACATGTGCAACTATTTTACTTTAGAAGACTTTACTACCTTTCACAGCTGACTCCACCACATCTTCCAAGATGCCTTGAACCATTTCCTTTCCTCCATCAATTGTTTCCTCTAATGAAACACACAGAATTTTTAATTTAGTATTTCTGTTTAGGAAGAGGATTAAAAGGGAAAAGATGACAGAGGCAGAAATGTAAAAAATTACCAGTTTTCTTCAGCAGTTCTCATTGAAAGTCATTTCTGAGAAGTCATTCAAAAATATTCATTGATGTTATTTATGTTGTTTAAATCAAAGCACTGATATTTTTAATGCAGTTGTTTTGTCATTTGTATTTATCAACTGTTACAAACATTCCTAATTTGGATGCAGTATGTGCTGATGATACAGTCTTCATAATGTGCACCATTTTTACCACAGGACTTCAACTACCTGAGAGTGATTCTGTCACTTCCCACATACCATGACAATTCTCTTCCTTTCCTTCCCCTTTATTAACCTACTCAAGTCAAATTCCTCTAAAGTTCTCTGCAGATAAAGCACACGTAGTTTAACTAGAATCCTAGGGAGAACAAGAACCTCTCTGCAGCAGTTAGGGTGTAGACACAAGCCGAGCCCGGCGGCACACTCCGCCAGCCTGCCGAGNCGCCAGCCTGCCGAGGAAAGCCACGGGAGCCGGTCACCGCAGTCACCGCAGTCACCGCAGTCAGCCCGGTCACGGCTCCTGCGAGCGGCCTCCCCGAGCCCTTCCCAAGAGCGCGGCTGTACGCCAAAGCACCGGGCACCGCACGCTGCTCACCTGCCGCCGGCAGGGCGAGGGCCGGCTGCAGCTC
>VXAZ01010343.1:152172-195596 GCA_013399875.1 Gymnorhina tibicen | reverse complement strand
CAAGGTAGTCCTATAATATATCAGCCTTCTCACAAACTATAATAATCTTTCTTATCCTATGTTGTGTCTTTGATCTATAGGTGACAACTGAGTCATCTAGATCACAGGTATGCTCTGTCATCCATACCTCTATATCAGGCTGCTTTTGCAGTACTCTTGCACCAAATTCAGTGTTGATATGGTCATTTTCTAAAATTAAATAAATAGGTGTACTTTGTGATGAATTTTCATAAAGTTTTAAATTCAGTTTTTTTGTATTTCAGATACAAATATATCAATACTTTATAGTTTGTGAAGTGTGTAATGTTTTATGAATATGCGTACAGCATGTTTTAGAAAAACCTTAGCATTTTAGGTAGGCTTTACAATATAAATTTTGACCTCTGCTAATAAGAGCATAGATTTCTATATGGAATCATTTTATTTGCTCTCTTGCAAATTGTTTTTGAGATTTGGACCTGAAACCAATGTCAGATTTACACACACCTCTAAACTGTAGTTGGCTAAAAGTCTCTACTTTACATCTTAGCAACACCTATATGTCCTAGCTGTCACAGCTGAAATAGTTCACTGATAAAAAAGGCTGCAAGGCTTCAGTTTGCATCAGCTTGATATTTTCCTTTCAGCTCCATCCTGACTTGAAAGTGGAATTCAGTAAACATGTTGACTAAGTAGTGAGTGATACTTAGCATTTTGAAATTTATGTTAATAAAATCTGTCCTCTAAATATTCTCTGGACCACAAAATTATATTCATCATGAGATGCTTTACTTGCTTTTGTGAAGCCAGATCAAACTATCACACCCTATCCTTCCAAAGGTAAATAGCCAGTGAAAGGGGATCTTTATGTAAATGTCACTTGTCTGCATACTATTAACATTCAGGTATATACTTTCTCATGCTGTTCAGATTCTTAGTAGAAGAACACCAATCAATTATTTTGGTCTTATCAGAGCGTAAAGAATTCTATAGCTGAGATAATAGCGGCTAAATTTATTGTAATATAATTGAGAACTCCATCATTGTGGCATCTTCATTGTGTCTTACTTTGAATACTGTTTAAGTAACAAGCCACTTTTATCAGTGGTTATTTACAAAGATTGCCCTTTTCTTGCATAAAAGCAGTGAAGTAATGCCAGAATGGAACATCTAATTTCCAATATAGAATATTTGTTTTCAGTTGTGTTATTCAGTTTCATTTTTATCATAATGATCTGGTTTTAAATAAGTTTTAGTTCATTTAAACAGTTATGACCTTATTTGCAGTCATAAAGGATTTATTTTTGCAGAGGTTTTATATTGTTTCTCTGATTTTGGAAAAATATCCCCCACATTCCTGTCTCACAAACTTGCTAAGAGCGTTTTAGACTTTGGTTCTTCAAATATTTACTACTTTATTATTGTCTGCTAAGTTGAGCCATATGAATATTTTCATTAGTTCTGTAGCGTTCTGCAAAACAAAAGGACACCGTGGATCCCAGTAGTAATAGTTTCAACAACGAAAGTAGTAAATGTAATTAGGTAGTTAAAGTTCAGATTCCAACAGATAAAATGCTTGCCTTCGAAATAAATTAAAAAATTCCCAAAGCTGTTTATATTAGTAGGTACCCTTAAAGACCCTACTTTGCCTGCTTAGCTCAAGTTCGTAAGGCCTCCATTTTATTAATTTTTTCTCACTGGGGTAAGAGATGCAATACTTCTCAAGAGTATTCCTTTCCTCTGAGGGAGGTGATGGACTGCAAAAGTCACTATAATGACATCATTGGTTTCTAACATATGTTGGTAATTTGTTGTTTTAAAATGTCTGCTGGGCTAATATCCTGAAAAAATATAGATTTTGGGACAATAGTAGGTATATTACTAGCTTTTGGGAATTTAGGAATATGTTTCATTCAACTAAATTTGCTGTAAAGGGGACAAAAGATCTGATGATACATATGAAGAAGTCCTAAGGATATAATACTAATATCCAAGTAGCATTTTGTGTAAGTTGTTTTCTCCAAGGAGTTTCCACTTCTGGAATTTCAAGTGCTCCACCCAAGTTGGTTCCTCCCTGGTGCTGATAACTTTTTCCTGTTATTCCCTGATTGCCTCCACTTATCCTCAAATTGGACCCTTTTCATGAACCAAATGGATTCCTGAGGTCATTTTCTGTTATTTGAATTCATTCGTATGAATCAGTTTTATTAGGAGGCCAGCGGGAAACAACTCATTTCCATAACTGTGAGGAGTGTAACCTCTTCCTCTTCTGCTAAATTACAATGGCAAAAAGAACTCTGAGACCTCTTAGAGTTGCTTACTCAGTACTTACTCACGTTAATACTTACTGGACAGTTGGTATTAAGCCCATGACGAGTTTGGAGAGTAGACCTAATTTTTGCATAATGTCTGTTTACAAAAAGAAAAGGAAGTCATACATAAGAGAAAGGAGATGTCACTTGATACTTCCCTAAGTATGGAAGTTGTTTTTCAGCTACAATTGTATTGTTTTGACAGTAAAGTATAAATCTCGGTAAATTACCGAGAACAGATGTTCCCTCAAGAATAACTGGCACATTCATGCTTGAAAAAGGTTCCAGAGAATGATAAAATACAGGTATGTTTAATCAAAAAACCCAAAAGACTCAATGTGATACATTTGATGTAAAACATCTGCAGAAGCCACAGCAGAAGATGAGATACAGCAAAACCTTATCTGTTCACAGAGTTGGATGTTTTTAGTGCAAAAAGCTAGGACTGATTTGAATGTATATTAATTTAAATCAACAACCAATAGTCACAGGTCATGCTCTAACAAGGTGTCAGAGGTGCTAAGTCTTCTGGAACATGGAGGTTCATGCACTTATTTGCAGCCCATGGGCTCAGAATGCAGCACCTGCTATTAGTTTGTACTATGCAGTAGCTCCAAAAGAGCAAGTTGTTTAGAAGAAACAATTATTTTCCTTCTGAAAATTTTACTTAGAAGTGGAATCTTTGGAGATAGCAGCTGAAAAGCATTTGTGAAACTGAGGTTTACACAAAGCCTAGGGAAAAATAAATAGCAGCTGTATTTGGAAGAGAGAAAAATAATCAGAACAAACAGAACTGTTGAAAAATTAAGGGTCAATAAAGTAATGTCTGTAGATGAATATTCTCATAAGGCTCGCCATTTATGTTATAGCAGTAAAATTTCAAAACAAATGTGAAAAAAATGCTGCAGACTTAAAATGGCCTTACCATGAGAAACAATTACAATCTCTGGAGACGTCTTTGGGATTAAGAACTCTAACATTTATACAGATAGTAGGTTTTGATTTGAGTAGGCATTTCCTACTGCAAGTACTACCTCACGTCTCTGCAAGGAGGTAGACATCAGAGTCCTCTAAACTCTCACTCCTACTATGTGATGCTTTTATTCTCTCTGTTTTTTTTCTGTATCATCAAAAGTTTCTTCTCTCAAGTTGCAGAGGAAGGGAGGAATAAATATCCTTACCAAAGCTTTGGAGGATATGCTTTATTTTTACTTTACTCATTCCAAGGTTGTAAAAGAGCCAAGAATCTCCTCTGTAATTGTTGGAAAGCTAGCTCATGGGAAGGTCGTGTCTCTGACTCTTCCTCAAACTGAGTCTGCTGCTGCTTCTATTTCTATACTGTTTGCATTGACACTTATCTTCACTCAGCAGTACCTCAGTGGTTGGACAGAAGTACAGTCTTGTTACTGCATACCAAAATATTCTTGCTCTGAAGCTTGCTGACAAAAGTTACTTGATTTCTCTGGCAGCTTCTCTCTGTTGAAGGCTACTAAATTCAAATACAAAGTCTTTGAATCATGAACAGCTGGAGACCAAGAGACCATTCTAGAAATGTAATTATATATTTATCCTGTCCTTTGTATAGATGTTTGCTATCGGCTACTATTGCTCAGAGGATGCGGGGGTAGGTGCGCTGTTGGTCTGATTTTCCTGGGTATTCTTAGGCATTTATAGCTACCCAACCCAGGACCAAAGGGTGTTTTCCACCCCAAGCTGTCCAGAAGTTTTCCTTAGAGTAAGCTCAGTCATGTAATCCACTCAGAACTTTATCACTCCACTGGTGAAAAATTATTTAACTTGAAAATTTCCTTGAGCTCCTCATCTCTATAGCACAGCTTTCAATATGAGTAATCATTGTGTGTATTTTCTAATTTATTGGCTCTTTATAAATTTGAATGGAAATAGTACTGTGCTCAGTAAGCTCCTTCAGAGGCACACAGAAACCAAGAAACAAGATGTTCACACACCCACACAGGTGTTTTATGTTCAGCTCCATAAATTCTTTTAAGAAGCTATGTTCAATTAAGAATGCTCCTATAGCTGTTCTTACTGCTTTCTAAATGAAATTACAATTGATTAGTCTGAATAATAGATGTTTGTATTTTTTCCCTCTGTGAAAAAAAACAAATGAAAATACTAGTTTTTGGCTAGTCTGGATAGCAGATTGGTTGTATTCTTGTCAGTGCCATTGGAGTTATGATATGTAAAGAAAATGGGAAACTCATTAATAAAACATGTTGACTGACTTCTTCACAGGTAATCAGTAGTTCTTGCTATTAGTTGTCCTTTCAAATCATAGCCTTAGATAATCTGAGTGCTAAGGCTGGTCTGTTTTAGTTATAAGTGATTAAATACAACTAAAAAAAACTTAGCATTGTTCTCAATTTAGCAGGCTTTTTTTCCCCACTAAAAAAAGCACAGCATCCCAAATGAATAGGAAAAAGGCTATAAAAAGATTGAGTCTTCAAACTGGCTTTTAAAAATATTATCAGGTAATGCAATATGAAATGCATTACTTGAATATCCTGTATTGTTGAGTTGGTGAGAGAGTAGGTGTGCATGCAAAATTCAGTGGACTTAGTGAAAAGGTAACATCTTTGTAATCAGTTTGTGCTTATTGCCTGCTGTCCTCTCTGGGCATCTATAAGATGAGTCTGGCATAGTCACCTTTACACTGCACACAATTCCCCGCAGGTGTTTATATATATTGATAAGATCCCCCTGAGCCTTCTCTTTTTAGGCTGAACAGTCCTAGCTCTCTCAGCGTCTTCTCATGTAAGAGATGCTCTAATCCCTTTAGCATCTTTGTGGCCCTTTCCTTAGATATATTTGTGTCTCCCTTGTACAGGGGCGCCCAGAGCTGGACTCAGCACAGCAGATGTATCTCGCCAGTGCTGAGTAGAGGGGAAGGATGCCCTCTTGTGACCTGCTGGCAATGCTTTTCTTTGGTCATCTTTGCCACAGAGGCACAATACTGACTCATGATCAATATGTTGTCCACCAGAATCCCCAATTATTTTTTTTAAAGATGCTTTCCAGCCAGTCAGTATTGAACTTCGTGATGGGACACGGCCCTCCCTTGCGGCCGAAGGTGAAAGAGCAGAGAGAGCTGCTGTTCTGCTAGAGTTCTTTATTTTGTAGTTTCATAGTTTTCTGAAGGCAAAGTTCAATGGGGTTACATGATAGAGCCAAGCAGCAGCAGCAGCAGGCTAACAGCAACTTGTAAACAGTTTCTTCTTCTTCTTGATGTTGTAGATGTTGATGCTCAAACTTACAGAAGTGTCCATTATATTTATTAATCAACCAATAGAATTAACACATGATTCTAGTTTCTTTTCCTTAACCTATCCTGGTCTAATTCTAACTGTCGTAAATCTTACACAAGTCTTACATAGGTATTACACAGATTTGCGTATATTGCTTCTATCAGTTCTTATTGTTTATGTGAACACTCTCTAAAAAATGTGAACAGTGTAGTTCCATCTATGTTTTGTCTAAAGTAGAGAATTTCTGTGAAAAGGCAACACTGCTGCAGTAAGAACTGTGTTTAAGGTCTCTTTGCCGCAGCTTTTCAATGCTTAAGGCACTTAGCATATATTTCTACTAAAAGCTAGAAATCTATATTTCTATTTCACTGTGGTGTGACTTCATGTGTGTCAGTTTATCCAAAGGTTTTAATTCAATCCCTGTGCTTTGGCTTTGCTCTGGGCCTGGGTCCAGAGGAGTTCTCACTCCAGGTTAGCCCCCCACCTGCGCTGCTGTATGAGGTTTCACCTCACCACATACAGGTCTTTTGTTGGATTTCATTAGGATGCTTATGAGTCAGTTTCCCCAACTTTTCAAGGTTCTTCTGAATGGCAGCACAACCATCTGTTGGGTCAGCCGTTATGTTGAATTAAGCACTATGTTCAAACTCGATCAGAGTGCACTGTATTGCATCATTCAGGTCATGAAGAAAGGTGTAATAAATATTATCCCCAGTATCAAGTCCTGGGATACACCACTTCAAAGGCTTGGCATTCTGTTCATTCTTTTATAAGTCCGCTTTACCTGGATCTCTCTCAGAAACACTTGATCTGACAGTCATTTTACTGGATCTGGCACCAATATAAATAAAACTGCATAATCTCTGTGGAAAACTCTGAGTTTAGTGGCTTTTTTCTGTTGTCATAGAAAGAAGGGACTTCGACTCACGATGAACATCAGAAATGTTTTAGTAACATTTTTATTAAAAAGATCAATATTAAGATGATTTCACTCTCAGTCCCATTACTTCAATGGGAAATTGTGATTCAGCTGAGATGCAGAAATTGGTACCTTACACCACTGAAGTATTTTTGTATCTCTGTGGTACAGAACCACCTGTTACCACAGCTTACCTTTTGGGGTTTTGGTATGAGCTATCTTAAATTAAATTGGTGTAGATACCAACCTTAATTTCAACGGCAGATTTGAAAGCGACTGCTGTCTTTCAGAGTTCATGAAGGGTGGAGTTTTAGTTTGAATTTAACTTGTTTTAAGCTCTATGGAGCTTGGGGCCCTCTTTATTCATATGCTTAGAGTCAAAATGTATTTATTTCTAAACCATAAAAGCACTTTAGGACAGCTCAACAATGGACAAATTTATCAAGAGCAAACAAGATGGCATGAAACCTACTCTTCTCAGCTAGATTTTTGGAGTGGGTGCATCAGTCATTAGGAGAAATCACACCTTTTTTAGGGTATACTTGCCAAGGGCTCTGAAGCTCTATCAAAGCCTTTCTACTTTGTGTTGGGCATAAGTAAGAAATGTAGCTCTTCTGATACTGGACTAGAGTGTTGATGTGAAATGTGAGACACGTGCATGTGTTTTACTTTCGGGAAGGGCTGTTACATGTCTTTCGCCTGAAGTCACTGCAAACAGTGATATTTTTCTGAAGTTGGATTTAATACTTCTAAATCTAAAAGGAGCTGTCCTTTCAGCCGGTCTATCCAAGGCACACTTGGCAGCTAGTTCTGCTTTGTAACTGTACATTGGAAATTTTCTTTTTTTTTTTACTGTATTGTAACAAGGTTCTTCCAAAATTATACCAGTGTCAAAGGGATCCCTTTGTTCTGGGTCATGGTTCTAGTTTGCGCACTGTTCTTGAAAGTCAGACTGATAGTCATGTATCCTTAACTCACCTGTCAGTGGAGATTATCTGGTTGCTGCTATGGCTTTTACTAGAAAAAGTTCGAAGCCTTAGAACAAGTTCAAGCTGCAGTCTATATACCCTGTGCATTTTCTGGACAAAGTTGCACTTATCATCCACCCACAATTTCTGTGTAAAATTGTATCTGAATTTCATTGGAATGAAGAGTGGGAGTGTAGGTAGTCATTGCTAAACATGTTACCTTGAAACATTAAGGTTGCTTTATATTTTTATGTTTACAATGTAAAAGCCTTCAAAAAGTCTTCTGCCCTGATCATATGTATGGCTGCAAGATCTAGAAGTTGTTCATGTCAGCACTATGAATACTGCACCGAATCTGGCTGCCTTACGCTCTGAGACTGAAAAGATGGAACCCACATCCAAAACGTTGGAGCTCACTGCTGCACTGATGGCTTAAGTTATCTTCCTTTCTGTGATCTGCTGTTCTGCTTCCTGGAGCCTAAGTCATTCAGAACTTCAGCATGGCTAAAGCTTTCCTCTTGTTATTTTGTTCAGAGAATGTTACTTCAGATTTTACTCAGATGGAGACCTTTAGTCAGCTGAACAGTGCTTTGTAGGCTGTACTAGTCAAAATCAATCCTTATACAAACAAATATAAAGGACTTTTCATGATGCCTTCAAAGTAAAGATGCAACATTAATAAAGTTAAAGATGTAACTTTCTTTCTTCCTTCCTTGTGAAAATAGTCTGGAAACATCTCAGCTGTCACTGTCCCAAGCCTGGTAATCATTTGCCTCTGAAAGTTTTGTACATAAATGGACAAGACATGATGGAGCTAAACCTGGAAGAAGGCTGTGAAGGGCTTACGTTTTAATTAGTCAAAAACTGGCTATAGTGTATCCAACCTGAATGATGTCCTGAGCTGAAGAGGAAAAAAAAACCCCAGTTTGTATTCTAGCAAACAAGAGTAAAAAAGTATCAGTTCTAGTACTTGATGTGAGAGCAAGTCTTAATTCTTAAGACGAGGAAAACAAATCTGATAGCTTCAGCACTCCAAGTTTGTTGTTAAACTACATAAAAGTTTGAGTGCTGCCATGGAGTTACATCAAAGATGATACAAAGATAATTAAACTCGGCTATCCAGATAACTTCAGAAGTAGCCCTTGAGGTTTTGCACTCTTTTCCTTCTGTTAGACCTATGGAATCTATAAGGTCTCTTTCTAATATATATATTTGTCCAAGTTGTGTGGTTTTAGTTTCACATGAAACTTAGTGTTTGGCTTTAGGAGCTGGTCCTTCTCATTACCTACAGTATAATAAAAAGCTGTATGTAGTTGCAATGCCATAAATAGAGGCAGGTGGAGGATGATAGTCAAAGTTCCTGTAGCTAAATCTCTTAAGTGTACAGAATGAGTAAGCAACATCAACAGAAACCATGCTAAAGAATCCCTGGTTTGCTTTTTCTGAAACTTCTTAGTATTTTCTTTTGTGAGAGGAGTAGCTGAATAGAGCTTTGATTCTGTGAAAGAGGAAACAGGCATATTATTATGTTTTCTCTTGGTAAAGTGAGCTTTTGGAGTCCTAGTGTTCTGTGATTTATTTTATTTTGGACAGGTTCGGGGGAACTGTAAAAATGAAACACTTTTCATCCAAAATAATCTTGTTACAACACTCTTTTTATAAAACCATATTGCTAATGATATTTGTGATTCTATCACATTAGTGGACTACTGCTCCTGGAATTATGGTATATATAATTTGTTCTTTAATAAGTACATAAAATGCAGGTGTCACTGCTAACTTCAGTATCTCTTGCTGTCATTATACGACCTTATAGGTGTACATGTAAAGTTAATGATAGTGCACTAGAAGAGAAGGGTCTTTAATATTCTTAACATTTTTAAAGATGTAATTATGAAATTAGGTAGTTTATATCTGACTTGGCACTGAAATGTCAAGGGCAAGACTCACCAGCTACTTTGGGAAGTTTACTTCTCCTTTAGATGGTATTTAAAAGACAGTTGTATGAGTTTCAATTAGGTATGATATTAAAAAGTGTTTAAATCTTCTATCCTGCAATTGAGGGAAAAGAGATCATTTAAATCATAAAAGGATATCTTTCTCAAAGGAATTACTGTAGGCTATGTAGCTATCTGCAAGCCAACTACAATTCCTTGTTCTATGATGTCAAAAGATTGATATGCTTGACTAATTAGGAAGCCAGTTGGGAGTGGTGCCAGTCATCTGCAGCAGCTTGTGAAAGCCGATTTAAAGGTCCCATAGGAAGTGTTAATATTGAACAGTATTTGTGATTCTTGTACTGTCATGGTAGCAATGCTGTATACAGCTTTCCCAAGGTAATTTAAAAGACTTCTCAAACACTGCATGGTAGACTCTCATTTCTTAATCTTCCCATCACAGACACTTGAACAACATTATTAATAGTGTGGCTACTGATAGTTACCTGCATAACTTGGTAGAAGTTGTCACAGTCAACTGCTGGTATAGATATCAGAAACCGGAATTTGGAGCCTGCTGAAGTTGCAGCAGTGTGAAAACCGGACTTTCTACATGTTTTGGGTACAAAGATTGTTAATTATGGATGCTTTTATTTGCAGTGGTTAGCTTGTTTCAATACATGCATGTATACAGGACAACTATTAGAGGAGTTTTTAAATTCAAGTTTCAGTCTACTAAAGTTTATTCATCTAATACTGTTTTGCATGTCAATGGATGCACTAAGCTGTAATCCACTTTGTGCCTACCAGAATGTTTCAGATGTGTGAAAAACAGATAGTGCCCGTAAATATGTTACAGCTTTACTACAAGAAGTTGTGGTTTTGCAATATTTCTGTTTCATTATTTTAAATCTCTTCTTTAAAATTTATTTGATGAGCCTTTTTATAGTAACCAGGATTCTTTTACACTGAAAATTGTTATGTTTTTAAAATGACTATGAAATCCATAGTAGTCTTGGACAGACTTAAGAGAAAACAGATGACATGCTGACATAGCATTGAAAATTTTCTTCTGTTATTCCTGCTTCATGAAAAAACCCTTATGAACTCTTTTTTGTAGACATTAATGGTATCATTTTGGTGACTGTGATACTATTCAATCTTTTTTGAATTGCTATTACCCAAAATGCTCATAAGCTTTCCTCCAGCATTCATGTTCCTTAATGTAACTAATGGCTTGGCTCAGAATTTCTTCAGGCATCACATAGGTTTGAAATTATTCACTGACTGTATTCATGCCAGACATTAGTATCTTAGAGAATTGCATGACATCTGATGGAGAAAGGAAAGTTAAACAACTAACAGAAAACCCCCCACCAAACCAACAAGAAAAAACACCACAAAAAACCAAAAAAACCCACTAACCCACAAACCAAAAAAAAGCAAAACAAAAACCAAACCTGAACAAACAAATAGGAAGCTGAAGACATAGTCTGAGTGATTTTTTAATAAGGTATGTTCCAAGCAATACTAATAGCTGTGATAGTCCCTTAGTCATAAGAGAGCAAACTTCAGTGTAATAAAGCATGTTATACCAAACACAAAGAAAAAAGGAAAAACATGCTGTATTTCAGTCTTCATGTTTATTCTGTACCTGCCATATGTATAAATGTTAGGCAAAATTATGATTTATTTGCTAGTTTTCACTTATTTGGTTTTGTGTATAGCACTTTGTCTAAGGTTGAAAACTAGACTGGTAGTACAGAATATAGAGAAAAGAGGAAAACTAAGGGTTACTGTTTCCTGGATAAAAAGCTGGCTGGATGGCTGAGCCCAAAGAGTGGTAGAGTTACATCCAGCTGATGGCTGGCCATGAGTAGCTTTCCGCAGGGCTCAGTGTTGAGCCCTGTTCTGTTTAGTATCTTTGTCAATAATTGAGTGCCCCCTCAGTCAGTTTGCAGATGACACCAAGCTTGGTAAGAAGTGTTGAATTTCTGGAGGGCAGAAAGGCTCTGCAGAAGGATCTGAACAAGCTGGATCAGTGGGCTGAGGCCAGTTGTATGAGATTCAACAAGGCCAAGTGCTGGGTCCTGGATGTGGGTCACAACAACCCCCTGCAGCACTACAGGCTGGGGTCAGAGTGACTGGAAAGCTGCCCAGTGGAAAAGGACCTGGTGGTGCTGGCCGGCAGCGGCTGAACATGAGCCAGCTGTGCCCAGGTGGCCAAGAAGGCCAATCCTAGCCTGTATCAGCAATGTTGTGGCCAGCAGGACCATGGCACGGACTGTCCCCTCTACTCGGCATCTTGTTATATGCACCAGGTAGTTTAGATACTGATTTGCATATTGACTGTCAGCAATACCTGCTGACTCTATCCAAGATGTGTGTTGATCTAGGGAGTTTTGCCCAGTGGGGTATAATGAGATTTCTATAATGGAATTCTTTATTCCTCCATGGAGACTTTTTGTTGTATAGTTAATCCCTGGAGTTCTGTTCTTTGTCCTCCTGTGCATACATACAATGGAGTAACAAGGTTCAAAAATCTAACATTTTCTGATGTGTTTATTTAAGTAAAAGGAGGGTGTTTAATACTTGTATTTGGTTACCATCTCAGAGTAACATTCATAATTCTTTTGGGGGTTATTATACACATGTATATAATACTAGGCATTATAAGCATGTAATTTGATGAGTAGAATTTTCCTGAACTACATCAATTATTTAATATTGGCCAGAGGTTATTAAATGTGAATGGAAAATGGCTTTTGATTAAAGCTACCTATGGATATCACTGTATCCTATCCAGTCCAATGTTGTTCACTCAGCTCCCTGCTGAGAAACAATTTCAATTTTTTACAACAATAACTGAATGATCTTTTGTCTAATGTAGCAAATCATATAAGGGACAGCTCTTGAAAGCTGACATGAGACTGATTATTTGCAGTTGTAGAAGGGTACTGAAATGAAAACATAAGTGAAATGACATTTCACTATGCTTAAAACTATGCTTGGCTCTCCGTATAGAGAAAGAGGAATGTGAAATGAGTGGAATAAAATTTGGCCTAGTTCAATCTATAGAAGACCAAATCTACTGTGGTTAATTGCAAGAGAGCAATTTGTAAATATTAAAGCACTGGTCAAAGTTTGAAATAAATGGTTTTAATAATACCATTGGTATCCATTATTATTGTTTTTGTTGGTATTGTTCTTTATGCTTTGATATTGCTGTGGTAACCTAGAGGGTTCCTTCTTTCTCCTTTACAGAAGGTGAGGAGACTGGAGTGATGGATAGCCTGTTGGAGGCCTTGCAGTCAGGTGCAGCTTTTCGAGACCGAAGGAAAAGGACACCAAGGTCTAAAGGTGAATATTCTATTTTAGATTTTATTTTCCAGAGAAAGTTAAAAGCATTATGGGTCCAGTGCTCTAGAATTTAAATACTGTCAGGTTTAATTTGTTCGTGCAATGACAGTTTTCAGGGATGTTCAGACTGTTGTTTATGTCAGTAAGACTGGAAATTAAAGTACTGAACTTATTATAGCCTAATCATTATGACAAGACTTTTCAATACAGCCACGTGTACTTTAACTTTTTAGGGTTTATAGTTGTATGGGGAAAGTAAAAGTTATCTTGCTTCATAGGTGAGTCTGAGTCAAATTATTTCTCTGGTATGTAACTGTCATTTATTCCAAGAAACACCTAACTTCTAAATGGCTCTGCTTTGTAATGTTGTAATACTCTGGTAGCTTTCAAACAGGTGTTTTATTTACATTGTTTCTTTGCTTTTGCAGACATACCACAAAATCTCAGTCCAACCACACAGCGGCCTGTGCTGAAAGCTTGTAACCATGGTAATGAACCATATTCATGAATTGCATGCACTTCTTAGATTAGCTTGTGTAGTTGATCTGTGCTTTCAAGACTGCTGTGATTATTTTTTCAGTTTTGTACATTAATGGAGTACTAAACCATACTGGAACTTGCTTTTTAAGAATCATCTGGATATTACATCCTGAAACTATACTTACTGATTACTCTTCAAAGTTCTTCTATCTTTTGTGGAATTTTTATTTATTTAAATTTTGATTATGTTTTTAAATTGTAACACTTTCATAAGCCTTAAGAATTATTATGCAGGTTTTTTAGGGCTTATGGAACTGTAATAGAAAGCAGAGATTGCGTAATGTTGTGTCACTAAGTGCTTATTATACCAAATCAGAGAACTTTTGGCATTCATTCTGTGTTTTATTGTCTTGGTTTTCTTGATGCTATAACTGGGATGGTTTAAGCTATCATTTACCAGTATAATTCAAAAGGGGTGTTGTATCAACAAAGTTATAGTAAATGTTTATTTGTAATGTTTATTTGTAAACTGCTGAACTATCTCACTGTAAACAGTAGGACTTGTCATACAAGAAAAGTTGCAATGCAGGTGTGGGTGCCTGTTAACTTTGTTAGATAGACAATCTACAGAATATTACTATATTAGCTGTGTTTTAATGAATCTTAAGGAGTCCAGAGTGACTCAGTTGCTCATGACTAGTGGTCTCAGGAAAAAGTTTATATCTGTAGTGCCTCTGTTAAAGAGAAATTTCAATTAGGGAGAAAAAAAAAATCTTCTTTCTTAGTTTTTGAAGCATGTAAAGAATTTACATTCTTTAAAGAATGCACTGTTTTTTGATATTTAAATGCAACGTGGGTTTTATAAAGCAGATGTCATAAAATTGATTCTATTAATTATACCTCATATTTAAGTGTTTATTTCTCTAAGTGACTGTAGCAAAAGAAAAGAACCCAAAATGGTTGAATTTGGCATTATAAACACAAAATTGAAGAAAATAGAGCTGGAAGGACAGTTTGTAGATAATGACAGAAATTGGATCAAAGAGAAATCAAGTATATTTGACAGGTACTTGTCTAGCACATAACATATTGATATTTGAGTAACAACTATAGACCACATCTGAATTTATCCTAGAAGTTTGTGCTTGTATGAGCAGCTGTATTGAATACTGCTTCTTATCAGCACATTCCATCTAGGTAGCTGTCTGTGGACAGACTGCAGTTTCTAGTTTTCAAACTAAGTGCCTTTGGTTAAACATTATGGCCATGTTTCAGATTTAAAAACAAAACAACAAAAACAAACATTCACACTCAGCAAAATTTTAATGCTGAAAAATCTTAGTCTAAACCATGGATGGATTTGTACATCAGATGGATGTAATTTGGTGCTAAAGTTTGAAGTTCAGATATCTAATTTGGAGAGAAGAGTAAAAGTAAACTCTTGGATTTTTTGTTGTTTTTACCAACATCATTTTTTCCATAGAGCATTTTGAGACAGTCTAATTCTAAGACATTTTAAAATGAATTCAATGTTTCTTTCACCTGTCTTGTTAGCTCAGGAACTGGCTAGTACAGCTCTGAGCTTGCTTTTAAGGAATTCATTGGCATGTTTTTGATTTGTTGACACTTGTCACAATATCTACGTGTTACATCTTCCTATCTTGAGCCAAACAGAGCACTAAACCTGGTGTAGATTATGGTGAGTTCAAAGCCATTTTTTCCTTTTTAGTAGAAGTATATGGTCATTTAGGTTACATACTGTCTAGAATGAATGCTAGACCCTGGGTGTCAAAGTCAATTTTGGATAATGATAGTAACCTTAATGAAGTTAATGTGGTCAGGAATTATTATGATAAAGTTTCTTTAATTTTCTGTTTCTGAGTTCAACAATGTATATGTCAGTATTTTTCTCTGTATCATTTTTTCTTGCACTTTATATCTGATATATGGATACATACTTAATAGCCTGTTCTTTCTATCTATATGTGTATAATAAGTGACGAATGCTGTATATAATGGTCTGTTACATATACACCATACAAACAAGAAGTCTGTGACTTCAGCCCACTTCAGAAAAAGTGGGATATGTCATTAGACAGAAGTATTGGCTTGGTTTTTCCTAAATTGCTATTTTTTTCCCAACCTAAAACTTCAAATGGATGCCAAATTTTGTATCATGGAAAAAAAGCCACTGTCTTACTGTAAGGCTAAAATATGTGCAGATTGCTGAAAGTCTTTAAGTAGCAATCCAAGCACTTTCCATGTTTGTTTCTCTACTGGTTTTGCCTGGTTTGGTTATGTTTATTCTGCTGAGACTAACAGATTCACTTAATGTAGATATACTCTATTAATGCACACTGCAGATTCATACCTAGGATTCATCATGCAGTCAATAAGGGTTACAAGCCATGACTTGAAATGTCTGTTCTGAATCCTTTAGAGTGTAGTAATCTCTGTTGGGCAGATGCCATAGAGTTCTAACTAATCTCTTCTGTTTCAAAACACAACCAACTAAATTAATAAAATCTAGTTTAGTTTTTATGATTAAAGATATTTCCCTTAAAAAAGTGGAAACCAAACCAGACCCAAGCATAAATAGTGTAATAAGCCCAGCTGGCAATTAAATACCTCACAGCCACAAGCTCTGTCTTCCCTGGTGGGATGGAAAAAGGTAAAATTCATGATCTGAGGAAAGAACAGTGTAATAATTGAAATAAGGTGATAATAATAATAATAAGGAAGAGGAGGAGGAGGAAGAATAAAAAGTAGAGGGAGGGAGAGGAATGAAACAGAAGAGAAACAAGTGATACACAGTTCAATTGCTCACCACCGTTGACCACTGCCGAGCCAGTCTCTTCCCAGCAACTAACATCTCCTGACCAACTTCCTCAGTTTGCATGCTGAGCCTGATGCCACATGGTGTGGAATATCCCTTTGGCCAGTTTGGGTCAGCTGTCCGAGCTATGCTCCCCCCAGCTTCTTGTGCCCCTGCTCACTGAGCAGGGCACATGCAGAGCGTGTGAGCATCCCAGAGCATGGGAAACTGAAAATTCCTTGCCTTAGGGTAAGCACTGCTGAGCAACAACTAAAACATCGATGTGTTATCAACATCCTTCATAGACTCAATTCAAAACAGAGCACTGTACCAGCTGCTAGGAAGAAAATTAACTCTATCCCACACAAACACAGAACAGGAAACTGGTTCCATGTCTCCCAGGGCATGACAAGAGAGAGAATTACAACCTGAATGCACACTTTCTCCATAGCTATCATATAAATGGAAGCAGGAAGGAAATTCTTCTAACCATTGCCAGTGTCACTCTCAGTACAATGTTACATGAGGTACCAAACTGGAATGTGCTTTCCAGGCTTAGCCAAACCGTGTAAAACAAAGTAATACCGAGGAACAACCAATGCTGCTTAAGGTCTAGAACTGAGAACTGAAATTGTGTCCTTTAACTAAATAGACAGCTTAAGGGAAAAAAAGAAGAGAAATAATAAATTTAGTGAAATGCTAGCTATTGCATGGGCTGTTTTTCTCTTCATGATCTGTTGAGCTCCCCTGAAAGCTCTGATAGTGTTCAGCTGATACTTCTGATTAAGAAGGAGTACTGGTTCTCATGCTGCATCCCACAGTAGCCAAATGTTTCTTATTTTATATTCAATCGTCCTGTATTACTCAGTTATTGAACAGATTGCCTCTTTCTAACATATGTAGGTTTTGTCAAGTTTAAGTCTGCTCTATTTTTGTGGTCAGAATTACCAGTTGTATTTTTAATGCTTGTGACAGGCCCCATCAAATCACAATATTTCTTGTGGAGAAAAAGTCCTGCTGCATAACTAACAGAAATAATATACATTTGGAATTGCTAAATCTTGGAAATGTTTTAATGCATTAAGAATGCAAATAATATATACTAGATTTCAGTTGATATAGATACGATTGGTATATTTTGTTTCCATTCATAATGTTTTGTATTTTTAAATTACCAACTGAATTGCATCTATGTGCAAAACTACCTGTTAATGTCACAGTTTGCTTTAACTGCAAAGGGCCAAAGACAGCAGTAAATATTGTGGTATATGCTTTTGCTGTAATTCCAATTCAGAGCACTGTTTGACACAAGCAGAATATTGGTATAGTTTTAGTAGTGTACTTAGGATTCAATAGCATCTAACAGAGGAGCTCTTTTATTTTATTTAGGGAGCAGAAGAAAGCACCTAATTTTCAGTGATCAGGATTTTGCGCATTAGAAGATCATTTCAAGCAGCTAATAACTATGCCTGATCCAAGTTTATCAATTATTTACAGCAAGAGTCAAGGCATATTTGCAGCTTGTATGTTTATTTCAAGCTACTGAAGTTCAGATACATGGAGCTGCATATCCAAGGCAGGGCAGAGCCCACTGCAGCACAGAAAGCTGCATTATTCACTAAGTTTTTGGTCAGGTTTTGCAGCCTGCATCAAGTTCTCTGCTGCTATGGCTACGCATTTATTTGCAGTAGCATTAGCCAAGCTAATGCTACCTGAATTGCATGAATACAAATTTGAGATGCAGCTTTGATTGGATATAAACACATACTTCAAATGCAGCAAAGAGTTTATCTTTACAAGCAGATCGTATTAAAAATGCTGTGAGTAAAGAAAAGCTATAATAAAATGCAAGTAAAAAACCATAGATTGCTTTTTGAGACTACAGAGGTTTAAAGAAATCTTTCTGTCACAATCAGTAATTGCATTGTGGACTACATTTCTAAAGCTGACAAAAAGGTCTTGTTTCTATACTGAGATCAAACTTCCATGGTAAGAGATGCTTGTAATTGTTACAGCTGTTTGTTCAGTAAATCTAAACACAATAGAATAATTTTCATGTCACATGTAGTCTGAAGCATTTAAAGACTTTTGTTAAATAAAACCCTTATGTAGCAATGTCATTCTGTCCCAGTTAAGCATAAGGAAACCTTTTCTTCATGTTTGTTGGGTTCTTTTCGTCTCGTATTTATAATAGAACTGTCATCTGATATTCATATTAATGTCTCTGCTACCTTATTTTTGACAAGCAGAGCTGACAGAGAGCTCAAGCTCATCTTAGCTCTTGAAACAGTGTGACCACGTAGGGGTCATTTTTATTTCGTCATTGCATATGACAGCAAGCTATGACTGGCATTTCAACCTAATTTTTCCTTAAGTCTGTGTATGTTGCTGTCTTTTCCTCAACTGTATGTAGTGAACATTAGGAAGTACCTAACATTGAAGAAGCTACCCATGAAGATAACTTTTTCCCAAGAACGTGTTAGCTGTAAAGGCACCCTCTTGAGTATTAGCAGTCCTTCACAGTAGATATTGCTTTCAAGGCACTGTGCATGTTTAGCCATGTGATCACAACATATCAGTACCTCTGGTGGAGAAAATTTTTGTAAAGCTTTGTGAAGTTTTACTCAATAGACAAGTTTTCTCAGCAGAAGACACGGAATAACTGTAGGCACTGTTATGAAATGAAAACATTTAATAGGATTTCTATTAAAAATGGTTCTCAGTTGTCGCCATTTTAAGACCAAACCTTCACTTCAATATTGACTTCATAGGTCAAGTAAAATTGCTGCTTATTCTAACAGAAATAACTCCCCTGGAACCATCTACACTGTTTGTAATAGTTTTTTTCCTAGAGCATACAGCAGAGTTCAAAGAAACTGACCATAAAAGTCAATTTTGCATGTGTGGGAAAAAAAAATAATATCCAGACAAGGAAAGTGAATTTACACATTTTTATTTCTTTCCTTAAAACTATTTCTGCATTGCCACAGTTGCAAACGCATGCCATCACAAAAATATCCCTGAAGAATTTTCATTCCAAAATATCTAGGAAAAAGATTAATTTTGATGCAGAGTTTTTAGCAGTCTCTCACACTCATAATTTAATGTTAGAACGAAGAAAGTTTCCAAGTCAGAAGGGATGGCAGCCAACAAGAAGAGTTTAGAATGAAAAATGAGAAATTTTTTTTTGAGGCCTTTTCTAACAAAATGTTCCTTAAAATAAATTCTGACATAGAGAGGTATAAACCACTCATTTATTTAATCATTTATTTATTTTAAAATGCTGAATGCTGAAAAATGGATGGAGACTCTGTCAAGAGTGAAAAAGAGTACTTCAAATTAGTAGTAATTGCATATTATTACTGTGAAGATACTGATCTAGACAAAAAAAAAGCTATCTTACCCTTAGTATAAGCTAAACACACATTGGCAACCTATATTTAGAAAGGTGAGGAGGAATTTGTAATCCTACAGAAAAAGTCCCTGTCTATTTTATTAAAGTCTTGTGAGATTTCTCTTATCAGCTCTCATGAGTAAGGTTGCACGCATATCCTTCACCCTGTGTCTTATCATATAGCATTATATCTGAACATAATGTAGACAAAAAGGAGAACCCAAGCTTTTTCAGAGTAAAAATTCTAAGTACCACCCTAAGGTAGTGGTATAATGGGGCTTTTTCTCCAGAGGTTTGACAACTTCGTTCCTAAAATGCGACCCTTTGAAGATGTCAAATTAGACAGTCAGAAGAGCTAATTGCTTTTGTAAATATTTTGCCAGTGTTCATTGGTATTAGTTGAATAAGATCACGGCTCTCAAGGGAGGCAAGGACACTCTCTGCAAGATAAAAACGGTAGCAAAGAGGTGACATTTGAAAGCAATGACACTGTCTATTCCATAATTGCACATACAGTAAATGTCAGCTTCATAATCGCCTAGGTAGGTAACCAGATTTCCAAAAGCTACAGCAGGCAAGTTATATATTCAAAGCAGTCGGCTGAAAATTTATCAGTGGAAAATCTTAAATCTGCAAAGGGAGCTGTAAATTACCAACAATTTACCCATATTTGTCTTTTCGGTTTTTAGTCACGCAGAACTTCCCATTTGAAGACAATTACCAAGTTTATATGTATAGCACAGAGATTCTGTCACTTCTCAGAGCACTTTTCAAGTCTCTTCCATATTTGTTAAACAAGATTTTAGGTATAAATTTACCAGTCTCTTTCACTTCTGTTTTCTGAATGTTAAGAACAAGTAGTATCTAAACTCCTGCCTCATTCTTCAGAGGCTTTTAGAAATTTATCTGAATACGAGAGTCCCTGAACAACAGCCATAAAGCTCTTTGTATTGTGGGTTTTTTTAAATAGCTAGATAAATACACACACATATATATATTTTTAAAGGAGTTATTGTTGCGATAAGAAGCGACACAGAGTCCTCAGGCAGGTGCAAAAGGGAGCTCCTTTATTCCAAAAACCAGGTCTTTTTAAGCAATTAGGCATTTATCAGCTGCATACTTTTAAAATAAAACAAACATAATTTAACCAACCACCATAAACCATGATGTAAACACGTGACGGTTATAGAACTTGTTTTCCACCTCTATTCCAGCTGAGTCATTACCCAGAATCCTTTTCTACTTAGCCGAAGTAACAGGAGTAGGCTATGATTTTACAAAAACAACAAGGCCTTCATTTTATAAGGTTTTACCTATATGCAACAAGTTATCTTTCATAAAGAAACCACAAGTAAACCACAAGTGAAATATTACATAGGAAATTTTCATCAGCTAGACTTAAAAAATGAGTTTTCTCTGGTTAAGGACTTCACTGGGGACAAAATCTGAGATACTAACAGAGTATGATTCCTGACTGAACAGGACCTGAGTCTGTTCTGTGACTCGAGTGATGTCTTGTTAATGCAACATTGTTTAGTCAGTAATTCAAAAGATTTAGAGAAAGCACAAACCATTATTCATTAAATTCTTCGAGCACTTTTCTTAAGTCATCTTTTTTTGCCATGTAAGGGAATGTGTTCCCTTAAGGTTCTGGGATTTTTCTCTCCTTTGGGACAATTTAGTTTAGTTTTTTTTTTCATTAAGTGGTTGCTGTAACAGAACAAAATTGTAGTGTAGAGGAAATACTGGAAGTTATGTTTCTGCCTGACTTTTTTCATTATAGCCAATGCTCTGCAAAGGTGCAAACATGCAGAGAAAACAAGGGTGTCTTCAACTTTTTCCTTTTGTTGGGGTGGGAACACTTGGAAGATTTTTTAATTTTTGAATACTGTAAAGGGAGATTGGCAGTTAAGTTGTATCAGAATTAGTGCTTGTGCCTGTAAGTTGCTTGATAAATCCAGTATCTTCTTTGTTTCATTCAAAAAATAGATGAGTCTTGTGTATTTCCATCATACATGCCTAAGGCAATATCTGAATCAATCACCCAGCAAAATAATCTGAAGCCTCAGAAGGCCTTCTGGTGGCTCAGACCTGGCGTTCATGAGTGATAAAGGAAGGAAATGCAGGGGTCAAATGCAGGTCTTGCCTGAATGTCAGGAGGAAAGATGATAGCCAGGCTTCCACTGAATGATCTGGAATAGTGTGAGCTGGTTGGTCTGCAAATCCTCTTTTCTTATGGTGGGGTATCTTACAAATCCAAGATGAGAAGCTGCAGTTTAAGTAATTTCAGGAAGGAATATTTGGATTTTGGAAGATACTGGGCTAATCAATCTATTCCCTTTCAGCATACATTGTGAAGTAGTTTGGCTCTTATGCTTGGCATGGTAATCTTTGGGTTTAAAAAAAAGCCAACAACTTTTTAAAGTAAAATTGTTTTAACCAAAGAGAAAAACTATGTGAAGTCTATGCAATTTCCTAGATGATTTTACTTCCTGGGGGATAACCAGTATATACTTCTTTCTTTGAGAGACTGTAACTTTCTAGTTAGTAGCATGGTCTTTCTGTTACAATAGTTTTCACGATGTCTTCAAAAGAAGACTTTGTTTGTAATGGTGAAGTTTTTTATTTTCATGGGGGAAGGAGTTTTTATCATGCTTTTTTTGTCTCCTGATATTATCTAACTCCATATACCAGAGAAATAAAAGACAAACTGTTACCTGACCCTACAAGCTTGACTGTATTTGCCATAGGTTTTAAAAAATCTGAAGACTGGGATTTGGAAAACTAAGAGGGAATTTATTCTACACTATTCAAACTTGCAGTTCTTGATTTTCTCCCTCCTTGTAGCATAGCAAAGTGATAAAATAAGAAATTGAAAAGATAGCATCAGGACTACTTAGTGTCATAAACAGGGAAATGGAATGAAATCTCAGCAGATTTTCAGCACAGGCAAATAATTATTGCAGAGGTTTTTCTTTTTATCTGTTTTCTTAGGCTTTAAGCCTGTTTCCTTGTATTTGAAGAGAGATGAGTGTACATGGTGCAATACAGTGCACATAAAAACACTTGAATTAGCTCTAGACAGTCTACTTTGTGTACTTGAGGCAGGATAGCTTTTAGGTCAGGAACAAATTTGGATATCACAGCCCAGTTTGGGAGTTTCAGAAGATATTTTGGCATATGTGTACTACACCTAATTGAGCTATGCAGTTTCAGAACTATGTCCAAGAATGTGGCAGGAATCATTATCTTCTATCCGCATCCATTATGAGTATTTGAATCACTAGATTCACTAACATTTGTTATTTACAGTGGCACTCTGTGAGCAAAGGGGCTAATGAACAGAAGGGAACTTCCCAGGGATACAGAAAACATGGTTTAAATCCTCTCCTTGAGGGAACAATAAATCTTGATGAACCAGGGTTAAACACAGCTGAGTGAGAGCTTTCATTACCCAGCTTAACTTTGGCTCCTAGGTTTTACTGGTCTTTTAGCTTGGTAACTAAATTTATTAACAATGGAAGAAATTCCTGTCAGAGTTGTGTACCTTAGCTGAAAGGCAGCTATTTGAGTTACTACAGATACATGTTAGTCAGAGAAATAAGTCTTAAAGGTGGTGATCTTCCCATTGTTTTCTCTAGGCTCTGGAGAAGGGATCAGAATATAAAACCTATTCATACATAAAGGCTTCTGCTGCTTTTATAGCTTTGTATAAGGTTGGCATTTTCTGGTTTTCATTGTTTTTTTACTGTAGTTATAATTACATTTGGTGATTATTTTTTTAATGTTGCCTTAGTTTCAAAAGCAGAGATTAATCCCCAAATACTCTCTTTCAATTCCTTGCCAAAATTGCTTCAGAATATCTGAGGACATATTCTTATTTCAGTGGGTGCATTTTATTGCTGTCATTACCTGAGAAGGGAGACTGAATATATTTTTTTCTTCCTATGTTCTAAAATGTAAATATCTCCTTTAATCCATCTTTTCATGAGAAAGTGAACTTTATGGTATCTAATCCTTCACTCTGCCATCATTAGCTCAAGAGCTGGCTGCATCAATCTAATGTTTCCAAATCTGCTGATTAACTCACATGAACACAGTGCCAAATTAGGGAATTAGGCTGAGGGAGGAGCTTGTGGAGGACATTGTTACATTTTGGTCAGTATTTGTAAAGTGAGATAATATTAAATGACAACTATATCAAAATAAATGCCACAAGCTGATAGAGTTCCCTATCCTTCCCTCTGATCCTGAACCTTACTTTTTTTTTCTTTTTTCTTTTTTTTTTTTTTTTTTTCTTCTTGGCAGAGGTGAGTGGAAAGTTTTGGGTTGGGTTGCTTGGGTTTTTATAGAATCATTAAGATTGAAAAAGATCTCCAAGATCTTCGAGTTCTACCTTTGATTGAACACCACCATGTCAACTAAACAACAGCACTAAGTGCCACATCCAGTCATTTCTTGAACACTACCAAAAAAGGTGACTCTACCACCTCCCTGGGTAGCCCATGTCAAAGCTTTGCCACCCATTCAGTGAAGAAATTCTTCCTGATGTCCAGCCTGAGGCTATCCTAGTGCAACTTGAAGCTGTGTCCTTTTGTTCTGTTGCTGACTGCCTGGGAAAAGAGGTCAACCTCCACCTTGCCGCAGCCTCCTTTCAGGTAGTTGTAGACAGCAATAAGGTCTACCCTGAACCTCCTTTTTCCCACAGTGAATAACCCCAGCTCCATTGCCCTTCTCTGGACATGCTCCAGCACCTCAATGTCTTTCTTGTTGTGAGGGGCCCATAAACAATCAAGAGGACTTGAGGTGTGGCCTCACCGATGCTGAGTACAGGGGGACAATCCCTGCCCTGGTCCTGCTGGCCACGCTATTGCTGATACAGGCCAGGATGCCATCAGCCTTCTTGGCCACCTGAGCACAGCTGGCTCAAGTTCAGCCACTGTCAACCAGCATCCCCGGGTCCTTTTCCACTGGGCAGCTTTCCAGCCACTCTGTCCCCAGCCTATAGTGCTGCGGGGAGTTGTTACACAAGTGCAGGACCCAGCCCTTGGCCTTGTTGAACCTCTTACAATTGGCCTCAGTCCATTGATCCAGCCTGTCCAGATCCTTCTGCAGAACCTTCCTACCCTCCAGCAGATTGACACTCTCCTCCAGCTTGGTGTCCTCTGCAAACTGACAAGTGCACTGAGGGTGCACTTGATCCCCTCATCCAGATCATCAGTAAGGATATTGAACAGGACTGGCCCCAGTGCTGAGCCCTGGGGAACGCCAGTAGCAACCGTCTGCCAAGTGGATTTAGTTCCTTTTACCACCACTCTCTGGGCCTGGCCATCCAAGCAGTGTTTCATCCAGCAAAGAGTGCACCTTTCTAAGCCATGGCATGTCATCTTCTCCAGGAGAATGCTGTAGGAGACAGTATTGAGGGTTTTACTGAAGTCTGTAGACTACCTGCACAGCCTTTCATCAGTCACCTGGTCATAGAAGGAGATCAGGTTGCTCAAGCAGGACCTACCTTTCCTAAACCCGTGTTGGCTGGGCCTGATGCCCTGTTTGTCCTGTATGTGCTGTGTGATCACACTTCAGGGAATCTGTTCCATAACTTTCCCCAACACCAAGGTCAGGCTGCCAGGCCTGTAGTTTACAGGATCCTTCTTCACACCCTTCTGGTAGTTGGGTGAAATTTGTCACAATTTACATTGTTTGATTCTTAATCTGAGATCTCCAGGCTCTGCTTTACAGATATCTACAACTGGACTGAAAGGCAGAATCAAAGCACTAAACACATAAAGTGCTTTATAATGCTAATTACTCTGGGATATGAGGTATTAAGCATTTTTAACTGACCTCCAAAATTAATCTATGTATTTAGTCTCTTGAAGAGATAAAATACCTCATAAATAGATGCACAGTTTAGGTTGTTTAGGCTCTTTGTGGAGCTAGAGAGAGGCAAATACCCGTCCTACACAGGAGCTAGCCTATATAAATTGTTAATAGTCAATGAGTTCATGCCTCCAATTTAAAGTACTTGAGGCTGAGAGACCTGATAAGGGTTGTTCACGTTTTAGTTCTCTGTGTATAATAAATTTAATAAAACAGGGCACAGCACACTCAATACTGCAGATAAAACAATAGCTTGAATAGCCGCTCTTTGAGTTAGTATTCTGTCCTAGGCAATGAAAGATACAAGTGCTTCTGAGGGGCAAAAAAAGAGTAATTCTCTTACATGCATACATACAAAATTTACATTAAATTTGGATAGCTAACTTTGTCATGCTTCCAAATTCTAGTATTTTGATACTCGTCTCTTCTCCTTTACTATAGAGTACGTTTGTGTAATTTGTGTTACACTGCTAGTGCAATAATAATATTTTTGGGTCTACTCATGTTTTATTAAACTATCTGGATTAAAAGTAAATAGATCAGTACTGTGGCTAGCCTTCCTGGAATGCAAGGCGAGTTTGTAATTTCAGCATAAGGAGTAAATCAGGATTGATGCGTGAGTAGTGGCAAACTCCGTTTTGGCCATTCAGCACAGAATAAAAAGCACTTTGCTATCAGGTAATCCCTAGTTTTATAATTGTACTGTAGATGGTAGTCTTCCCCTTTCTCTAAGAAATATAAAATCATTTTAATTCTGTGTGATCCATCATCAGGCAACTACTCAAAAAAGTAACATTCTTAAATGCTCTCAAATGTCCAGTAGCAAAAATAAATGAAGGGCAGAGTGCATTAAGGGATTTCCAGTTGTGTCTCACAGGGCAGAGAAAACTGCTGTGAGAGAACTCCTGGGATAGCTCCTACTCTTGCTGCCTTTAGCAATAGCTTCCTGACTAATCAGTCTCCAAGCTTACCCCAGTGCTTTAAGTCTGTTCTTTCTCTGTTGCCAGCTGCTGACTGAAAACAGGACACAGCCAATTACTCTCCACTGAGCTTACCCAGTCTCTGTTTATCCACCTAACAGCAGTTGCTCTGAGATGATTTTATTGAAAACTTGTTATGTAGTGAGATCTGCTATTAGAAAATCTTGGATTTGTTTCAGTGGGGTCAAAAATACATGAATCTTACAGTCTAAGATTGGATTATATTATTTGGAATAGTTGCTTCCTATGGGACAGAAAACAAAGCATGCTGAAGTGAAACTAATTTCTTCCTTTTCAGCATTCCAATGCCCATCAAATAAAGAAAGGGTTTAATATTAGAAGTTAAAAGATAAACTGTTAATGACCTTTTAATTGAGGATACTACTGACTATATCCTAATTTCATGGTTTGGGTTCTGATCCTTCTTCACAGATCTTTTTTCTTCCTTTCTATTCACATCAGAAACCATATGAATGATACCTAATGATAGTTTTTCTTGTCCCCAACCACATCTTGTAGCATTCTTATTTTAACCCATCTTTCTTACTCATTTATCAGTCCTACAGCACATTAGCACATTCAACAGAACCACTTAACTCTAGTGTATAAAACATTTTGCTCCTACTTCAGTCTTTAACTGCAGATTTAGCCTAATAAAAAGGGCATTTTTGACCTGTGCCAGTGAAGTATAAAATGTACTGTGGTCTAAAAATGAGAATATTAGTTATTATATAAGTCTTTTACACTCACATTAGTAATAAAGCTTTGGTGAAATTGTGCATGTTGAAGGAACTAAGCAACCAGAAGGGCTGCAAAGGATCTCCCCCAAATGTTTTCTGGGAAAGCTGTAGTAACACAAAATATACTTCTATTATTTTTCTAGTAACTGAAAGTCCAAAGAGATGCATTAAAAAAAATTATGACCTAACTACTTAAAGCTAAAATGAGAGGCAGGTCAGCAATAACTTAAAGTAATGTGCTGTCCAAAAGTCATAAAATATTTTTAAATTAAGTAGCCATACAGTTTACATCCTTTTAAAGATCTGGGGAAAAGGTGGTGGGGTGGGATTCAAACATCATACACTTAGATCTCCCATCCAAAACTGGGTGTCACTCAGAATCTGGTTTTGCTCAGATATTGCTACAAGATGCACTTTAACATCTGCTAGCTCTGGGTTGCACCATACAATCAAACAAGATTTTCTTCTTCTGTACTTCTACAATGCCAGTGCATTGAGTAGTTGCAGGGTATTTTTTCTTATACTTAGTACCTCTTTGCTTTTAATTTATCCCATTTGAAAAAAAATCACCAAACAAACAGGAGTTATTTCTTATTTTTAGTTTGAAAATCTTTATGCTCTTAGCCTGCATTGACATAGTGAAAGTTATTTCAGTGTTTGCTTTTAAGTAATACACTTCTGCAAGTGATAAGAAAACTTACTTGGTCAAGAACACTTTTTAACAAAAGTATTAACTGTATTTCATATGGAAATAAAGTTTGACTAAAATTAATCTACCAGGCCGTGGCTTTTTCAAAGCTAAACCAAACAATTTGGGGAGAACAATAGGAAAATATGAGAAATGGGAAAGCTTTTGTTAAGCAGCCAGCGTGTATGCTAGTAAAGAGTGCACTCCACTGCCTTATGTTCTTGGCTTCTGTTGCAGATTTCAGCCTTAATTTTTTTTTTAGTTATTAATGTAGAATTCTCCTTGTATCAAATTATCCACCTTCAAAAACTAAATTGAGTGCAATAAAATTTTATAATCTGTTAGCTTTCCTGGTGATCAAGCTAGTGGAGAAGTCCACTTCAAGGTGCTTTGTATTCGGAAAACAGCGCTGCAGCGTTGCTGTCCTGAACAAGATTTTCAGATTTTGGAGCCAATGATAGACTTTGTACACTTACATGAGGTAAACTGATGAGAAAAATATATTGCCCTTGAGTTGTTTTCTTCTGATGAGGCATAGTGCTACTCTGCAGTATTAAGTTCTGCTGCATATCTTTAGGACAAAAAGAGCTTGGTAGTTTTCACACTGCATAATACCAAAAGTATCATAATTGGTATTTCAGTTTCTTTTAATATGTTCTTGTTTGGTGTATCAAAGACATTAAATTTGAGCTCTGAGCTTATGCCATTTTCAGTACATGTTGAAATCCTTCCTCTGTTTAATGAAAGTAAGATACTTTAACAGATGTTTCACCTGTTGTCTTTGAGGAATTACTTAACTTTGAGGTATATGAGCAGTGGTGGATTTGATGTTTAGTTCTTAAAACTTGCATAGAAGTGGGGATGTGGAAGTGAGCAAATTCACCCAAGAAAGCTGAAATATCTTTCAATTTACTCGGTAAATCAGTCCAGGCTTATTAAGTCAGCCTAAGAATAGAACTTCTATCAGCTAAACTTTCCACCGGGATTTATGATTGGAGTGCATATAATAACTCATTACTGATCAATGCACGAGAGATGCTCTGTTGTAATGTGTATTCATGGGAAGTATCTGTACTCGTTTTCCATTTTACATTTTTGTAAATAAAATCCCATTAATTATTAACAAAAAATTGAGTCAACCTTGAAACTCCCTGGATCACAGCACATCAGTCAAACAGAAGCAGTGATTTTTCTGGGATATCCTTTATTTCAAAATAGGTTTCCAATTAATATTACTTATTTCTTCCTCATTGGCAAATTACTTTTTCAGCAGTTTAAGGTAACAAATACTGTGGTCTAACCAATATTATTTGTCAAACCAAATTAATGCTTAAAGCAAGTTAATAAGACTATTGTCCAAAGCAGCGACAAGATAATACAAAAATTACCCAGCTCCCACTACAGACACTTTAGTTAAAAATTTTCATATTTCTTTATCACAATCAGAGTTTACCTAAAAGTTTAATTTCTGAAACAGTAGAAATAATTGCAAGTAGAACTTGGGGCAGAGGTGTATTAGTTTAAAGAAAAGGTGTTTATTGGGGGTTTTTTGTTAGTTCTTAGAAATTGTTTCATTTGTGCCCATTCCTTTGATACTTTTAAATATGAAGAGGAATATGGAAATAAATTATTTCACACAAACAGTGGTGCTAGAAATGAGATTGTGTTTGATCTTCTGAGTCACTTTTTAAAACCTACTCTGATAATAGTCATTCTCCCCATGTTAAAAAAGAGAGAAAATAAGTACATAATCTGCAGGAAGAAACCAGTGATGTATCTACATTTTTTACTCTTTCCCTACGTACAGGAGGCTATCAAAAAATGTGGCAGCTGACATCATAGTCAAACTGACTCTTGGAGTTTTGAAGTGTACTAATTTCTTGGGATGGGTATTCGATTACTAGCCAGTTCAGTGGCCCAGCTGCATTAGCATGAGTCAGCTGAAGGACTATTTATAGCCATTATTCTGAGTTGAGTTTGCATTTGATACACTCATAAGCATTACCAAAAAAAAAAGTTGTAAGTCTATGATGTTTTCAAAGATTTAACAACTCACAGCAGCTTTCTGACTTAAATATGTGGCCCAACAGGAAAAAGCAGCTTGAAGTTCACTGTTTTGTTTGGGATAAAAGTTTTGAAGAGTGCTTCTGAAACACTTTATTTACATGTTTTATTTTCTGGTACAGTATTTTCAGTTAATTCAGATTCAACTCAAATTAACAACTCCATGTGCTTTGGGATAATTAAATTACTGTTTCCTCTTATCTTGGCTCACCATGCAGACTATTGCCCACCCCTATAGCTGCTTTTACTCCATTGCTATAGCAGCTCCGTTATTTAGGGATAAATCTTTTCTTCTCCCCATCAGTTGTTGTGAAAGAAATGTAAGCCACCTGTGAAAAAAATTAGCATATTTGGACCGACTTCTTGTGTTTGCTTGTCTGGCTGTATTCCAAGTATTTTTATGTCTGTATAAGGGAAGGAGCAAAAAAAGGTATTTCAGCTGTTCCTAGTTATTAAAATTGACCTGGATGTACCATAGACTGGGAGGAAGGGGAACGGAAGGATGAAGAAAACCAGGTCCTTATGAATTAAAGTGGAAAATGAAGGGAGAGGGATGTGAAGTGCGGCTGAACGGGTGCACGAGCCCAAGCCACGGCTGCGGAGTTGGGAGCATCAGCCGCCACATCGTCCGGGCAACCCGGGTTGCCACGGCGACGGCAGCAGCGACCGAGAGACGAGTACCGCTCCCACTGCCCGGCCCTCCCCGGGACTGCAGGTGCCAGATGAGTGTTAGAGACTCCCCAAACCTTGTTCTGGCAAAACGCCCTTATTCCCGGCTGGAGGGAGGACCAAATGGAGCTGCCTGCTGGGTTTGCAAAGCTGTTGCACATTCAGCAAAACTTTATAGTCATGGGTGTTTCTGGCGGTTGGTGAAGAGAAGCAGGGCTTAGAAGGTAGATATGGAAAACAAACACTGGTTCTGCTCCAGGGAAACTTGCCATGATGCAATTAAATTTTTTTTTTGTGTTTGTGTAGGAATACAGATGACTACTAATAGCACGGGTGCTCTAATTGCCTCCCAGGAAAGCAACATAAAACTGATATTGTCCTTCTTATTTGTTATATAAGAGGGCATTGCATAACAATGCATTTCGATAGTAGTAGCACACTTCCCATTTCTCCTGCACAAGTGGGCATTATCTGTAGTTTCAAATGTGAGTTGTATTTACTCACCTCTAAGTGGGTTTTTTAAGCCATGTGTCTTTACATACCAGAAAGAATCCTTCAAATAGCCAATTACATTCAACCTTTAAAATTTCATCAGAGAAGGACATAATGTGTGTTTGTTTCTGGAAGGTTAAAATTGCTCACAGTTAAAACTGGTTACAGTATTTTTAGATGACCAAGATTTGTATTACCATTGTACCATACCAACTAGCTTAAAATGAAGAATGTTTGTTTTTCTGCTTTTCTTTCCTGTCTGTGCACATATACCTATTTATAACATCCAATTCTCTCATTCGATTATTTCCTTCAACTCCAGGGAAACGTTAGAAGTTACCTGTTAAATGAGGGTTTTGTGGGGCTTAGGTTTGGTAGTTTGGGGGGGAGGGTAGTGTTTGCTTGGTTGTTTGGGATTTTTTAGGGGTTTTTGTGTGGTAGGGAGGACGGGGGAGTATTGTTGTTAAAGTTGTAATCTGATACCCAGAAAGATTTAGTAGAAATCCTAGGCTGAAAATAAATGTGGTAACTCTTCCGTAAGTGAGTCTGTCACTGAACAGCAGGCTGACTGCCATCAAGAAGCACTTCTGACACTAGATGTATTTTGGGAAAGGGGGGAGTAATGGAATGGGTTATTTGATGGGGAGTTTGAGAACGTATTGCCTGAGAGAAATGTCTGGGGCAGAGCTGTGCATACCTACTCTTTTTTTTTTTCTGTTGGTAAGACAAAGAGAAAAAATAAATTTTACCCCAAATGTACATTTTTCTGCATTGTATTGAAAACTGAAATTTCTTCCCATTTAGCATGAAATATTTGCTTTTCTGAGAGAAAGAAAGAAAAGCAATTGAGAAAGGAGGAGATGGATGTTACTGCCTTTCCTCAACACCCAGATTACTTCATCATTTAGCCAGGAGATGAGAACACAGATTCAGTTTTGTTCCTTTGCGTGAGAATGTTTGTGAATTTTCTAGAAATAAACAAGTCACCTACCCATCAGGCTTAGCTGTTCTTTCCCAATCCCTGCATGCTCTGAATATCTATGAGTAGTGGAACAGTCCCAATGGATTAAGTCTAACTTAAGACTCAGTGAAAAATGGGTTTGACAGAGTTAATCAAGACATCCAGCCACTGCATTGGATCATCAGCTTACTTTTTAGGTGAACTTGCAAGGTATACGGCCTCAGTTACTACAATTTAGATAACCCTTAGGTCAGGGTATAAAATCTAAGAAGATATAGATTGATCTATGGGCCTTTTGTGTGAGGTGCAGGCTTTTCTCTGTGGATGATGTGCTTGTAGAATCAAAAGAAAACATGCCTGCAGCCTTTCTTTTCACATCTTTTATACAACCCTTCTTTTTGTAATAACTTGTGAAAACATGCCACAATAAGTGGCAATTTTTTTATCTGCCTTTGGAGAAACAGAATCCCAAGGTACCTTCCCTGAATACCTTGGGAATAAAAGCTACAGTGTTTGACATGGTTCTCAGGATCATAAGACCAATACTATTTCTTCATGCTTTTTTCCCCCTTTTTCTTTCTTTTCTTTTGGAGGTTCACATTTTGCAACAGGATTAAAATTACGACAGTGACTTCTGAAAAAAGTTGCTGTTCTAATTTCACTTCATATTTTTCCAGATCATCTCTCTCACTGCCCTTTTCTGAGGCCTTCACAGGAGAAATTGTTTTAAAAAGATGATTAATCAGTTTAGGTAGAAGCAAGATAAATTTTCCTACACTTTCAGGAAAATGTCTCTTGTATTTTTCTGTCAAATGACCATCAATATGTATTAAGATCTGGTATGCAAGTACTAACCGGTCATTTCCTGGATATTTTATCTATTTCCATTTTTTTCTTCATTTTTTTTCCCATTAGTTATGGATAAGATAAGCATTGAAGAGCACGGTATATGTTTGTCATGTCCCTACCTTCTTATCCTACACTAACACAAGGGTATAAAATAGCATTTTAGGTTAGGGTTTCATCCCAGATGAACATGTCTCCTTCCTGGTCTATACATTTTATGAGAAAATTAATTCATTCTTTCCTGTGTTTTACATTGCTATGTTAGCATCTTCTATCACCTCATCAACGTACCCATTTTTCTAAATGCATTCCTATGCATTTTCTAAATGCGTTTATCATAGTGATACATTAAAAAACAAAACAAAAAAAAAAACCAAAGCCAAAACAACAAAAAAACCCCTCCTGCTCTTTTGTACTTGCTGCATGTTAAAGACTGAAGTAATTTTGGTTGGCAGTGGTAAGAATACATTGTAGGCAAAAGTGTTCATTGGATAGCAGGTGAAGCTTTTTTACTTCCCCTAACGTTAAGACAGGAGCCTCTTGTTTAATTCACCTGTGGCTTTCTAGATTTGAATGTAATTTCTTCCTTTAAAACCAGTGGGTTCTTTGATACTTCAGTCATCTTGCATTCAACAAGGCTGTTGGTAGATATCATTTGCCCTAAGTACCCAGGGAAGGAAAACCCAGAAAGGCAAATTGTGTGGAAACTGGTTATAATCTCATAACCTTGCAATAAATACAAATGGAAGATCCCAAAAGATACTCAGTTAAACTGGAAAAAAAAAAAAAAAGGGGCAGCACTCAGAGGAACATCAGAAACGGAGTTTCAGCCAGCTGATTTGCGTGGCTTTGGTTGGTATGGGTGTTGTTGGTTTGCTTTTTTTTTTTAGTAAAACTAGATGTCCCAAAAACTGCCAGGAATCAGTCTGAGTTTTTTTGTTGTGTTCTTTCATGAATCCTTTACACTTTAGCACAGGGAATCCTGGGAATGTCTTGTGATAGTGTGAGGTTTTTTTACAGGAGGAAAAGTGGAATTGTATGGTGATCAATTAGTATTCTCCCCAAGGAAATTACATGTTTTAGTGCTCTGTTCTGTAAGACTTAGGTGCTAATGTAACTATTTTCTCAGATTTAACTACCTAATATTAATTTGGATCAGAAATAAATTTTCTAAGTTATTTAAATAAGTATTTATTTTAGTCAATGAAAGTATTACCAATTCAAATAATAACATTGCTATAAAGTTCCACTATAGAAGTATACTGTTATCCAGAGTGGAAATACAACATGGCTTTCATCCCAAAATACAGCTATGAACCATTAAAACAGCATTCCCCTCCAGAAACATGTGAACAGTGGTTTGCTGGAAAACTGAGTGTGACAGATGTTTATTTCTTAAGCATATGCTGTAACCTGATACATACCACGGTTTAGAGCTTCACACACACCATGGAGCCAAACCATTCACCAAATGCTTTAAGCAAAGGAAGATTGCAATTTATTTAGTGATCCAATCATTTTCAGATCAGCCTTGGAAACTTTGATGTGAAGCAGATCCATGTGTTAAGATATGTAGCATCTCTGTTGCCACACAGTTCATTGTGCTACTTAGCATACCAGTAAATTTTGTAATATAATACAAACTTATATTTGTAACTACTGAGGATGTTTTAAAATATTATAATTGTTTTAAAATATTATAATTATTCTTTTTCATCTTTGTAGAACACTGAAGATCTTCTTCTTTTATAGTATTAACATCCTACATGAGCATGGTAGGAAAAATACAGAGTTTATCTGTCATCTCATGCTTGGAAAGTCTCAGTTTCATTTAAATGATTCAGTGTTCAACTTCCAGGTGTAATTACTGTAAGGCCATAATAACAGGTCAAAAGAGCAATTTCTTTTTGGATCAGATGGTAGTATTACCTAATAAAGAGAAAATTCCCAGCAAAGCTAGGTGTCAATAAATTGTTAAGATTACAGAGCATGATTCTCTTGGTTCCTCCTCCCATCTTTAAAAATGATTGATGCTTTATATTTTCTAAGTGTTGCTCTGGTGCCAGTGTATAGGAGATTCTAAACAAAACCCATTTTATGCATTAACCTTCCTGAATAGTTTATGCGTTAAAAATTATAACAGTAAAGTGAAACCAGATGGACTGAGTAGAGTTGACAGCACCTTTCTGAGTGATGAAATTGGTATTGATTTATGACAAATGCCAGTAAAAGCAGGCAGGGACTGTTTTGCTGCTGTCAGATGAGAACTGAAAGTAGGCAGGTTTTGTTATCAGTCATTTGTTGTCTGTGTAAGACAGTGGCAGGCTGCTATAATTGATTTGATAGCTCCATCTGACTTGAGCTCCAGTGGCCACCGCAGATCATGGCAATGCAGCAGTGCAGAGAATTGACATGAAAAAGAAGTGGCGTGACTCCTCAGAGGCCAAGTTGTATGATTTAAAGGTGTATGTTTGTCGAAACATTTTATAAATCAGAATTTTCAGACTGAGAGGCAGTTTATTGATAGCATCCAGTTTTGAGGTTAGTCTGGAAATGGGCTTATTTTATATTGTGGCATTAATTTAATAGATGTTTTATGACCTAAAAGGATTTGCATGGGTAAAGAGACTTCTTTTTTCTCTTTTCTTTGCCTTGAAGAACAGCTTACATGATTTCATTCGGTTTGGTCTTTTGATGAAACTTTTCCCCTGATATAGTATCTGTCCCAGTTATGCCTAGTGTGATTGTAGAGTATCATTATGACACTTTGATCCTCTGTAATAGCCTGGGTTTTGTGCTTTAAAGAAATAAAATATTGATGGCTACTGAAGACCTAATAGGGCTATTGAATAAAACTTTGGGGACTTAATTCTGAGGTAACCCCAAATTACTCTGTATGTCCAGAAAACCTTACTTATTTCTCTATGAATTTTTGATTCCTGAACAGTTTCAAGTTTGGTTCCAGCTGAGTTAATTAACAAACACATATTGTATTCTTTGCCATTTCCTACAAGGGTAAGGATTATAGAATTAGAAAACACACAGCAGAGAATTATCTTAAGAAATATAAAAGTAATGGATACATTCTGCCTCTTCCTTAATTAAGCATTAATTGTACCAATGAGATACAAACTTTATTCCCAAACAAAACCATGTAATGATTCTTACTTTATGTATGTGACAACTTAAGAGGTAAGAGAGCATCATATACTTTATATAAACAGAGGATTCATGAGCTATGAAGGACTTGGACAGTTAAGTAAGTGTAAAGATCAGGCTTAGTTTTAATTCCACTGCTGTGCGTCTGTACAAAAAGTCAGTAATTCTCTGTCTGGATCAAGGAAAGTATTTTTGCAAATAAAAAGTAAGATATTGATGCCCTCTACCAGTGTTAAAAAATAATTCAACTAGAGTTAATGTAGAGCAGGGCTGCTAGGTTAATACAGACAAATAGACTATTTAAAATTAAGTGATTGAAACAGCGTGGCTTGTTTAGTCTAACAAAAGGAAGGCAAGAAGAAAGTGTATGTGTACATAGATGTGCGTGAGTGTAAAATACATACATCTGTATTACATCCCATGTAAATATATACAATTATAGTATATACAATATGTTATATATGTTGGAGAAGAAATGTTAATAATAAAATAAACACAAGAGCAAATGGAGATTAGTAACAAGTACAGTTTTGAAAATAGCATTCTAGTAGGATGGGTAGTTGGTCCCATTTACATGGAGATGTTTTAAAATTTCATTTATTCAGCAAGTGAAAGTATATTACCATTATCATTGAACATAGTAAAGGAACTGGAATCTCTTTAATCTTATATCCTGTATTTTAACTGTGACTTTCTCCACACTAATTTGTATTTTCCCAGTTAACTCCTGTTTGCTTAAAAGGCTTATCTTTCTTTAGATAAAATGCTCTCTCAAAAAAAGATGTTCATCAGTTGTGTTTATATTACAGAAAAAAAATTGTAACATTTTTACAGCCCAAATGTCAAATATAGCTAGATCTTTTAAATATATATAGCTTTCCTAATTTTTTTCAATTTTATTAACATCTCCATGTCACAGAAAAGCAAAAAATGTTTATTTAGTTTATGCTGATGGATATTAATTGCAGAGTAATATTATAGATGTGGTGAAGAAAGAAAAGACAAGTGATGGATGTAAAGAGAGATCATATTTCATCTTGTTTCTAAAAAGGTTCCAGTTTAAAGAGAGTGTCAGGTGGATAAGACAGGGAAAGCTACTTCAACTACATGTGTGTTTTGATAAAACACTTAAAGGTAAGATTTAAAGACAATACAAAAGGAGTATTGAATGCTACAGGGAACCTGAAGAGACTAAGAAAATTGAAGGAACTAGGATTAAAGATGTAGGTAAAGGCAGTATTACGGGAATAATCTTGAAGACCTTGAGTTTTTCCAACTGGAAGAAGTTGTAATGAGTCCCTGTTCCAACTCCTAAATGCTACTCTAGGAACAGATAACCAAAAACCCTGTGAGAAGAAATTTTCTGAAGAACTTGGATCTAAATTATTTGCACTTCATACAGTATGTTTATCATCTTAAATTTTACCTAGACATGCTCACCGCAAGGCATCAGAACACAGGTAATACACTCCTGCAGATGACTGAGCAACTGCATTAAATGTAGAAATACTGACTAAAAACCCTTCACAACTATCTGATAGAAAATTATGCATTTGATTGCTCTACTTTTATGCCATATTTATATTAAGGAGTAACACTGTAAATCCAGTCAATTTAAGCTGTAAAATACCCTGAAAGATCTGCTCCACAAGAAACAGGTCTGAAACTTGCAGAAGATGATCTGGGTTAATTAGCTGCAGCCTTTAAGACACCATTCCAACATGCTGAAGTTCATGGGTTTTGACATAAGTGGAGTACTGAAATATCAAAACTGCTTGTGTCAAAGGTGATTGTGCTTAATGATGTATCTCAACTAGTGGTGCCTCTGCATCCTTGTCTCACTATTTATCTGCCTCACTTCATCATTAATGCTGATCTCTATGCTTGTTTCCACAAGCAGTGCATTTCTGTAACCCGTGATTTGTTTAATACACTAAGTTCCCCGGCTGAGTGGACTGCTTGCTCATTATGGAGCTGGCACTGCACTGAGGACTCTAACTGAGACTCAAAGTGGCCGCTCTGCACTCTTGGTATGCTCATTACACTATTGGTTTCTAACCTTTACCTCTTGCCTTCCCCTAAAAAAGTATCTGAAAAAATAATTTCAGTTATTAAACTTGTATTTCTTTCCACCAGTAATCTGCAATTTTTATTTTCTATGTGCTGCTTTAGACTCCTGTGTCCTCTTAACAAAATTTGAAACAATTCACTAGAATGTAACATCAATACTCTAGCCTCTAATATTAAGGGTAAAAATTCTGGAAATTTCTTACCTTTCCTTAGATACTGTGAGCCCTCTCTTTAGCCACATAATAATAATCTTTTCTAAAACCATTATTTGTATTAAATAGATATGAAACCATTAAAAGGTAAAATTTACATATCCTGTAAACTATATTTGAGCTTAGTTACAGATGGATAAAATGAGTAGCTTGTTTCCATAAGTATAATCTCACTACTTGGGCAACTTGTTATGAAGCTAAATATATAGCTACTGATTTTTCTTAAGTGTACTAATTCAGAAACTCTCCTTCTGGTCACCTGGATTAGACCATTAACATTTCAGAAAGCATTTCATTAACATTTACATGGTATCTCATCAGACTGTTCTTTGACTTGATATAGCATGAGACCAAATCACCTCTGAGATTTCCCAAGGTGCTTCTTGCCTCTGAAGCTGGTATGTCAAAAGCCCTTAGGAACTTGCATGTTTTTCGGCTAGAATATAATGATGGGACTGCGATTCAGACAGAGCTTTGAAGGAAGTGTAGCAAAAGACACCAAAGGCTCCCTATTTATCTTCCCGTTGTAGAAGAATATAAAAAGAACAAAATAATTATCTGTGTAGTGAAAAATCAAAACTGGTGGGTGAGCTGGATGACCTGAAAAACTTCAGAACCCATTTGTATCCTGCCCTTGGTGTCCTCTGAAAAAAGTTCATTTACTTCATCCCCTTCTATTCTACATTAAGAAACTTGGCTGAAGCTGAGCATGATTACTTCCTCAAGCAAGAAGCAAATTGCCCCATCTCCAGAAACTTCAAATTCAACTTCTGTGCGTTTGTCAGGGGATAGTAAACAGCCAAGCTTTGCCCCTGCTGCTGTGATCTTTTCACAAAATGGCTGTTACTGCACCCGTGCAGTGAACTGTGAACAAACAAACTTTACAGATATTTTCTGTATAATCCTGTTACCTAGAAATCAGTAAATATAAATGGAAATCACTTCAAGGTGTTCAAATCTTATCTGATGTTTTGCTGGGGAGGGGAGCAAAGAAAGCTTTCAGTGTTTGCCTCTGCAATGTTGTCCATGAATCTTTAGGTTAAATTTTATTTCTTTCTTATAAAAGATTATTATTGTTAGTCATTCTTTATTTTTTTTTAATTTTGGTCCCCCTTTTCCTAACTTGAAGGATAAGGCCAGACTGTAGTGCAGTAGATTATATATTTATAGCTAATACTTTGTATTTGGAGTTTTCAGGGAATACATTTTAGCTTGAAATTTTAATTGCATGCATTTATACTTAATTATGTATGCCATTTCTACTTTTTTTGGCTTTATTATTATATTTTTCATGGTTTTCTGTCCATTATTGCTTTGTGAAAGTCCAGTGCAAAAGAGGAAATGGGTAAGTTAAGTGAGGTAAATAATGCAGAATGTTCCCTTATAGAGGAGAATTATTCCTTTATTTTATTTCTATGAATTGCAGTTGGGCAAATGCGATTTTTAAGTTGGCTGCGTCCTTTTTCTAAAGCACTTGAAAACATTTAATCAGATACTGATGTCTAGCTAAATCCTACTGAGATATGAAACAATCTCCATCATTCTTTATCTTCCTAAGATCTTCCAGTTTTCCCTTTCACCATTTTTTTTCCATTTTCATGAAAGAACAGGCGAATATAAACAATGACTCTCCATTCTTACACTGTTATTTAAAATTCTGTGTTCTGAATCTTGGCAAGCCTGAAAATTCCAACCTGGTGATCACCTATCATGTGAGTTTTACGCTAAGACATTTCACCAGGCCAGTGGACTTTCCTCATCCACCTCTTTGCGTGTATGTGTGTGCACTTAAAACATACATTACTGCATTATAAATATATATCTTAAAATCTGCGCTTGCCAAATTATCTGTAATTTGAGATGCCTGTGAGTTAATGCTTCAAGTATTTGACTGTACAGTTCATTATTGGCTTCAGCACTGGTTTCAGTGCATTAACGTAAAGCACATCTGTGTGTGAAGAGATATTCCAAATGAAAAGAAACAGCTTTAGAACAGTACTGTGGGTTGTGGTACCTAACACTGCTATGAGACAATATAGTGTGTATTTGTATGTTGCTAGAAAAGGGTCTGAATGTACTGTATGGATAGTAAAAAAAGAGGGAAGGGCTGTTTTTTAGTGAGCTACTGCTCAGGCATCTGATCTACAGAGAATTTACAGTTAAGAGTCTTAATTCCAGGGGGGAAAAGCTGAGGGAAAACCTACCAGAAAGGGATAGTAATTATTCCAAATAATCCTGTTGGAAATTCTGAGGAGTTAAGAAAATAACCTGTCATTTTTGATTGAGGCTGGTAATTTTACTTTAGGATGGCTAATCCTGAGCTATGGGTCAGTCATAGACATGTAAAAAACAACTGTTTGAGAAACTATACATTACTGTAGTTTGGAATGGAAGTGAATACATAGTCTGGTCTGTAGATTTAAATGCCTGGGTGTTTAATTAATGAAACAAGTGGTTAAATATAGTACTTAGAAGGAAATTCAGGAGCCAGGAAGAAAACTGCAGGGATGAAAGGGAGAAGTGTTATCACTTCTGATAGGCATGACGTGCATAGTAGTACATTTTGTACTTCATTTTTGCATATAAATACATTTTAAGCTTGTTGTGATAGAAATTCTCATCATTTTAATTAGTTTCCTTGTTTTTAAAACTCATTCAGACTTCTAATGTGACTATAGCAACCATTTCCAAATGAAATCAGTATTTTTTTTTTTCATATGTAACTCAAGTTGATCTGTAGTATTTATAAATACCTAGAATATCCCTGTGCCTGCCTGTTCTACAACTGAAAATATAGACTGCGTTGACTGTAAGGCTTAAGGAGAGCTTGATCACACTTTCACTGGGATGCTGCAGTCCAAGTCTGTTCTTATGTCCTTCTTTACTATCTGGTCAACTTCCCAGAAAAATGACTTTTAACTGAGAGTTATTTGATTATTTTAGAGATATGAATAATTAAATTTAGAGTTGTAGCTCTTACCTCTATTTATTACCACTGTGAAATTTCTGTTAATGAATGCCAGAAGTATGTTTACTTTAAAAAGCTGGTTCACAACTGTAATTTAACTGTCAGCACATGGTCTAGCACATCCTCCCGTTGATACTTTAACAAGAATTACATTAAGTTTCATGTTCTGTGTGACAGATGAGCTGCAGGGGCTTTTTCAACAAATCCATATATACCTTCTTAGTGCTCTTGCTGTACTCCTTGGTTTTTTTCCTTGATTTTGAGTAAAACAAAATATGGTTATATTACTCAGGAGAAATAGTAAAATCATTTTTCACATGGCAGATAGCTCTCTTTCCTTTTACTACATTTAAGAATCATAAAACTTAATGCATAGTTAAGAGTTTATTTAATCTATCTTCCTTTCACATTGTGAGTTCAAGGATAGAGATGTCATTCTTGATGGAGCTTTCTGTGAAAAAATTAGACAAACACATCCACACTGGACAAAAGGAGCAGCATCTTTTTTTCTTTTTTGCATATTTGTTTCATTTTTGCTTCTTTATATATATTCGGAAAAAGATTTACTTAATGGAGTATCCTACTGCAGAGGAAGACAGGCAGCACTTATCTTGACAATAAGAGGCTTATGTGGACTTTTGAAGTACCTTTATCATCCCATGTTTTCGTTGCTATTTCGTTGTCTGCATACATAACAGCTTGATACTTTTTTCTGTCCATTCTTAGATTAGGATTTTCAGATATCCATTATTTTTATTAGTCTCTTGATATCTAAAAGGAAAAAATCAACTTCTTTCTTGTAGTTCAGTGTCTAAAACGGGACAAAAATCTGAAGATGATGAACAGGACAACTAAGGCATGATTCGTGTTTTTTAAAAGATGATGTTCCTGTTCATACCTCCTAGAAACAGCCTGATATTTTGACTTGTGTTGAGCACTTCTCTGACACTTCTCTCCTTTGTTATTATTAGAATCATGACTTCCACAGTCTTTCAGTTTTCTTAAATCAAATCTCCTCTAAAAAATTTACCGAGTTTTAAATTTACCAAAATTTATCTGCAATTTGCTTTGAGGTTACTTTAACTAATGCCCAGGGTCTGATTTTATCTGAATTGCGGTTTTGGGGGAATTTCTTACAAAAAATCAGAGTCAGCTGTACATTAATGCTCTGTCACATGCATTAATTATATTCAAAATGCAAATTTAGTGAATACTGAAGTAAAAGAAGTCATTAAACAATTTAGCCTTGGTGTTCTCATCCACTCAAAGCTTTTTGTCACTTTTGAGTAAGGAACCAAGTCTTTATTTGGTCTTCTCCTTATCAGTATACATACAGAGTGATTTTTTTTCTTTCTTTGCTAGTTGTACCTCATTCTGAGTGCTGATGTTATTATTTTGTCCTTAAGCGATTGCATTATTCTTTGTATATAGTCGTCCTTACTAATTCTCTCCAAAGACTGCGGTTTCTGCTTTTCTTTCTGAATTTCCAGTCATAGAAGTCTTTGTGAATTAATCAGGTTGATTTCTTACTACTTTTTCTGTACTTTCTCTGAGTTGAGATAATGGGATTTCATTACTTTTATATTGCATTGTTAAAACATGCCAATATTTTTGAGTCCACTCTTTCCTAGTATTTCTTGCTGTGGGAACTCTCTTCTGTGCAAAAACTAATGTGGGTAGTGTTCACAATAAAGCTAATAAAATTGTATTTATTTCTCTTATTTTAAAGCATTTCTTTTGAGGATATAAACTATTTCTAGCATTAATCTAAATTGGAATGTTGGTGTTCCAACCTATTTATATTACTAAGCAGCAGTAAGTAATAATTTCCCTCTTGAAAACTGAGCAAAGTCCTATTCCAATGACTTGAAAACCTTTTTTCAAAAGAAAAATGTGTTCTTCTGGAGAAAACCAGTTTNTCTTCTGGAGAAAACCAGTTTTTATTTAATTTCTTAGTTGCAACTAAGAAAATAGAATAGATAGGTTATCTGACACCAGTTCAGATTTTTGGAGTATTTCAAAATCCATTTTCTGGTAGGATTTCTGCTTCATAAATTTTCTCATTTCCCATGTCAAGTGGCTAAGGTAGGTAGCTGTTCATACCAGTCTGTTTGGCCTTCAGCTAGATCAGAACTGAAGGTAGATAATACACTTATAATTTTTTTTTAATATATCAAATGGCAAAAGTGGCAAAAAGTTGCATTTTTGGTGGCATTTGGGAAATGCAGAGCATTTCATATGATTTGAGTCTGAGGCCATTTTAGT
>VXAZ01010343.1:31477-151937 GCA_013399875.1 Gymnorhina tibicen | reverse complement strand
GTAGATTGTATCTATAACTTTGTCAGATAGATATTTCAGATATTTAAAAGAATATAAAAGCAATTCTGAGAACAACTTCATGGAATTAAGTGGTTATGTTGCCAAAGAGATTACACAGATGTATTGTAGATGCCACATTTGTGATGTATGGTTCACAATGTGTTTTGAGGCAAAAGAATCCTCTTCAAGGATTGTGATGCCAACATGTAATTGGGAAGAAAAGCAGCCGGATGACAGACTAAATAGACCTAATATCACATCCATCAAATTAGAATTGCTTTCTACTTGCTGAAAGCTAATAGCTGGGAAAACCCTGTAAAAGGTTTTTTTTCAGCAGCAGCATGGGTCAGGAGATATTGAATACAACCTGAATTTGAGAAGATTAGTATGAGCTTAACTAGACAAGGAGGAATATGCTAAATACAATAGAACTTGTTTGTCTATTCATTGAAAAGATTTTTATATTTGAACAAAAGAAGTTGGCTTTCTTATTTTAGGAAGGTTAAAAATGAATTTAAAAAAGACCATTGTTCCTCTTTCAAAGAACTCTGTTATCTTTTATTTTCCTTTTTGTTGACTCTGCCTCATTTATAGACATTTTTTCATGTCTTTGTACTTTTTCCATTATAATATGTAAATATTATTTTTGAATCCTTGTAACGCACTTGATAAATCTTTTTTTCTTAGAATAAATTAGTCAAAAGTTGAAATGCCTTTTTGTAACTGAGTTTAGACTGACAGCTGGGATTTTGCAAAGTCACTGTTTCAAAGTATTGGTGTAGATTATAAACAGAACTTTTCTTTGCATTAATAGTTATACTAAAGCCTGTTGAGTCAAGAAATCTGAATGTAATGTATATGCATGCATAATATCTGCATTTGTATAAAATGTCTATAGACATAATCATTTTTATATGTATTTAATTATATATTTGGTAGAATCAGGCATTAATTTTTTAGTAGTACCAAAATTGGGGGTTTCAAGAATATTAGTAATGAAAAATATTCTCTGTAATGGTTGTTGTTCAGTGTAGATATCTGATCTGTTACTCACATTTCTTCAACTTAAGGAAAACAGTTTGGTTTCCAAAAATAGTACATTAAAAAGACATAAAATTTTTCACTTTTGGTTGATAAACACACTGACTTTTGTACCTAAATCACTCACTAGAATTTATAGGAGGTCAGTTATGTCTGAAATTCATTGACTTTAGATTGACCTGGGTAAAATAATATGTTTAATAGAAAACTGTTTTAGAAAGAATCTCTACCATCTAACAGTATTTCAGTTAACAGTTGTTGTCCTCTTTGCTTTACATGCTGAAGTGTTAAAGAAGAAAATGAAGCTTTTTAATGAAATGTTACCGAAAAGATAAAGAAAGCGGTTGTGTATTATGAAAACAATCCTATTACTGATTAATATTTATTATTGTTCATATTTGTGATTCAGATTTTTCCTAAGCTCATTTTTATGCATATTTACAGTGCTAGTTCATTTTCAAGCAATAATCATATTTTAAGCTTTGAATATCAGTTTCCTCTTGTGACAGTTCTACCAGAAGAGAAGCCCAGTTTGCAAAGTCTAATTACAGTGAAATTCTGATTCCCTTAGCCTTGTTATTGGCAAGAATTTTGGCCATAGTGGAATTATGCTGGTGGTAAAATTGTATCAAAAAACCTACAAACCCAAAAACTTTCAGATTTGGGTTTCATGTTTTTTAAGGTAAAGTCATATATTAGGCATTACCAGATTATTTTTCAGCAAGGGCAGAAACAGTCTGAATTATTACAGTGCAAAGTTCTAGCTATTTACTATAAGAGAATGTAAATAACATGGCACAAAGCCGTATTTATAATGACTAATGAAAGCTGTTACACTGCAATCAGAGTGATGCAGAGCAACAGGGCAATTCATTAGGAGAAAAGCAGTTAACAAACAGCTAAAGCATGCCAGCTTGGACCTTTTCCTTTCAACTTCAAAACTTATACTGTGCTCTTGGTTTGTTATGCTAAATAATTATTTCTGAGGTAAAGTAGATAAGGAAAAGTAAGGTTATCCCTGCCTGCTGATTCCTGCTAACTCACAAAAATGCAAAGAGAAGGTGTCATTTTTGGCTTTGTTATGAATAGATAAATATGCTTGCCATGTTACGCTTGTTAAACATACTGTACTTGTGATTTGTTGCAATGGGATGTTGATTCAGCACAGCACATAAGCACATACATAAGTCCCTCCTGACTTCAAGAACCTCTATTTAAATTCAGTGTTCAACTAAACTAGATCAGGGAGTCAGTAATGTAAATCAGGCAATCTGGATTTAAATTGTATGCTTTTAAACTACGGCTTCTGTAATATTAACGATGTGTCTCTCAAAAGACAGTGCTGACATTTGTGATTGATTTTTCTTTCCATTTTCTGTCTCTAAGACACCATTATTAGAAATAAAAATTATAAAAGCTGTATTTAATTTCTATTTCTCTTTTATACAAGGAAGATATAGAGGGAAGAAGGCAATTGTCACAGGTACTAAATTATAAGCTTTATCGTTTTTAAGACAGGCTTCATCTGATATTTTATTTTTGAAATAGTGTGAACCCAAAATTTGGAGAGAGATGAGTACTTACAAAGCACCTTGCTATATTTATATTTGAAATAGCATTTTGTACAAAGTAACTTTACTGAACGCTATTGACAAAAGTATGTGTCCTTATCTTTAAACATTAGCAATATTACATACTGAAATCTTACTGTGGTTTTAATTGTATTTGCCCAAAAATCATAATTTCCTGTATGTTTTCATTGAATAGCATTTCAGGAAATGTAATTTATTAAAAAGTGAAACATTTAGGCAGTAAAACTATAGTTTGCTGGTACAGGAGAAGGAATTAAAAAAAAGCATCAAATGACCTTACTGCCATGTTTCCATCTCTTCTCCAGACAAAGCAGGATCTTACACTTACATGATGCTGTTCAAGAAAAGGCCCCTTTCTTGTTGACAGGTTAACTGAAAATTCAAAACTCTTTGGCAACTACAGTTACTTACAATCTTGTTCTATTTCTGTGATATACAAGCAGGTATATTTATGAAATATGTGTCAAACTTCTCTCTAATTGTCAAGGCCATTTTTGTTAAATATGTTCAAATTCTGCTCCAGATGAATTTTCTTTATAACACAAAGGGTACAATGTAACATAGTTAGTCAAAGTGACTTTAATTTCCACAACTTGCAATTACCTCTGGTTTGTTACAGTTAAGACAGTTTACCAGAAAGAAGTTCCCTGCTAGTGCATGGTAAGGTAGAGTTTCTGTAAGTCTGGTTCTACAGATTTATGGTCTGTCACATGCACGTCAGCCTCTGAAGAGCAGAGGTGCTTATGCTTTCACAGCGTTTTCTATTAAGTTGTTCTCACTTTTGTACTTAAATAAGAAATCCAGACTTCCGAATCACGCCGAAAGTTGTGAAGCATTAAATGAAAAGCTAATCATAGAAACATAGAATGGTTTGGGTTTGAAGGGACCTTAAAGATCATAAAGTTCCAACCCCCCTGCCATGGGCAAGGATGCCACTCACTAAATGAGGTTGGTCAGGTCCCCATCCAACCTGACCTTGAACACTTCAGGGATGTACATGCACAATCTCTCTGGACAACCTGTTCATGCTTCACCACCTTCTGAGTAAAGAATTTCTTTCTAACATCTAATCTAAACCTGCTGTCTTTCAGTTTAAAGCCATTGCCCCATGTTCTGTCACTGTCTGCTTGCATTAAAAGTCCCTCTCATTTTTGTAAGCCCATTTTAGGTACTGGAACACTGCTTTAAGGTCTCCCCTAATCCTTCTCTTCTCCAGACTGAACAACCCCAGCTCTCTCAGCCTGTCTTTATAGGAGAGAGGCTCCAGCCCTCTCTTTGTGTTTGATACATTTACTGATTTTCTGTAAATCTTCCAAAATATAAAACTAGCTTTTATAATGAATTGTGGGGTTTTTGTTCTAGTATAGTTTTAAAGGAAAGTTTTAGATGTTTGGAAATTTGAAATCAGCATTGTACAAAGCAGTGTTGCAGACCAGAACTGAAATTGTAGACTGGAACATGAGCAACTTCTGTGAAGAGTGACAGTATTTGAACTAAGCTGGGGGTTAGTTAGGTTGCTTCTTTGGTTGTGTTTCAGAAATAACTGCAAGTTAGGATGAAATGATTCTTAGCAGCATTTAGAAGATGACCACTAATTATCTGAAGAAACATTTTTGTTCCTTAGAGGTTGCATTAGCTATTAAGAAAATAATCTTAGAAAATTACAGCTATGCAGCAGATTTTCCTTTCTCTTAGGCCTAGTCAAGCAAAATAATCACTTTTCTGCAGAAACCCTTTGTATAATATTTTACTTAAATTGGTAGGGGAGTAATAACATTTGGACCTGCAATCAACATGGTTCTTCTAAACAATCAGTTTATAAATTTATAAATTTAGGTTCTTCTAAACAATGAGATTGCTTATAAGTGATTACCATACCTAGTACATTTTCAAGCAACTCCAGACGTAACTTCTTATGATTGTCATCTTCTAAAATTATTGTCTTTACATCCCAAGCTTTCATTTATGTTGCAGAACCTATTCAATTTATATAGTAGCACCTAAATTTAGTAGGTTTTCTTCAATTGAGTCAGTAAGAATTCCAGAATTTAACTCCTAAGCCTTTTTTTCTTTCGAAAATTGCAATAGAAAAACTGCACATTTAAAAAAAGAAATAAGTCATATAGGGAAAAAAAAACCAAAGATTTTGCTCTGTGAGCTTTATTGTTCATGAAGCTTGGTTACTTATACGTGTTCATTAGTTGATAGGCTCTTGAGGTGAACTTTACTTACTGCTCTGCATAGACTAATCATACTGTCCTACATGAAATGGATGGGCATTTTTTGTGTTATCTTTGACTACTTAATTCAGCTGATGTGATTAAACGTCACCAAGGTTAAATTATGAAGTTTGAATCTTTAACAGTCTATCTTTTGAAAAATTTTATGATCCAACTTAATAACTGTATCTTACTTTGAAGCTGGGTTTGAACCAGATGACCTCAACAGAGGTCTTCGCCAACCTAAGCTTTTTTATTATCTGAGAGAGCTATATCTCTATTAAATTTCGTGAATTAAAACACATAAGCAAATTTTAAAGTTACTGCATATGCAAATGTCTTGAATATAAAGGACTTCTTTCCACCAGGAGCCATGTAGAAGTTCTGATCATTACTTTTTAGTAATATTTTCACATCTGTGTAAAAAATTAGAAGCTCCTTGAAGAACATACAAAGGCATTTGTCTTGCATTCCTCAGATTTAGGTTTTAGTGAGGCACCAAACATTTCGGATAAGTGTTGGGAATTTTTAGGGCACCTATTCTACAGTACATAACTCTTCTGTGCTTGTGCTTCGTGTCAGCAACAGCCTTGGTATTTTTGCACCCTCTTTATCAGGGAAATCTGAGGCCTTAAAGGCTTTATTATTTTTTTTCCTGGCTTCATTTTTAGGCTGATAAATTGAATTATACGTTCTTTGGACTTCTTTATGACTGTGATTTCATTGGTCACGTAACTAAACAACTATCTTTGCATGTCTCCCTAAAATCCCACAGGAAAGTTAGTGGTTAGGAAATCACCTAATCCTAAATTTTATTTTGTGATGTTTAAGGAGAATCTGTTTACCTTAATGGCAAGCTGAGCAGTTCTGGAAGCAGTAGTACTGTGTTTTACCTGCTGAGGATTGACTTACACAGCTTCAACAGATCACAAATTTGATGGCAAAATTTAGCAACTCTGCCTCATGCTTTGACCACTAAGAGATTTTCCCTAAAGTACATATTGCGAGTTACACAGTAACTATGTACATAAAGTACATAGTTATAAGTTTTATCTATAACTTCTTTTTTCAGAGCAATAATAGGCATCTCAATAAAGGTGGGAAAATGCTTTGCATTGATGGAATTAAGCTTACTGTAAATGCAGTAGCCTACCTTGTCACATTCAAATTGGAAAAACGAAAAAAACACTGTCAAAAATTCAATTTAGCATTACAGAGATTACTGCAGTATAACAGCCCTTTATCTGTAGTAGTGTATAAAAGCACTTCTAACAGTGCATCAATTTTCACAGCCATTTAGTAGATTAGAAAGCAATTGTAAACAGAGTAAAACCCACATTAACTCCTGTCAACAGCCTGCCTTTTTCTCAGTTATGGATTTGTTTGAAATAACAGTGAAGTCTAAAGTGATTGCATCAACATCACAGACTGTATTATAAATATGAATGAACCCATTGCAATGGACTGCATAGTAATAGATGNCCCAAAGTAACAGCTTTTGTAAGGAAGAATAGCTGTGGCATAAGGAAACATTTCACTCTACAAGAAAGTACTGCTCCTATTGTGAAACAATAAGTGCACCAAGTGATGGATTTTTAAACTGCCCCTATTTTAATATTTTAGCAATGCACCATCAGTAAGTGTCTGGTATTTCTTTTAACTGAAATCAACTGAAAGTTATTTAAAAACCCTAAATCAAGCTTGTTTAAATGAACAGTTATTTAAACAACATTACTTGGGGTGTTATTTGGGGTGTGGAGAAATTAGCCATGCATGGGTTTGTTTATTTTGGAAAATTGTCTTTCTTTTAACTGCTCAAAAGCAATAAATGCAGTGAAAATGAGAAAAATACTATTTTTCCCCTCATCATCAGGTAGCACTATGGTAGTTACAATAAACTGATTCACGGCCAGTGTGGTGAAAGCTGATCTTGAAAGACTTGAAGATTCTTCATACACAACATCCTGCGGAGTGGGGTGTGTTTTGCATTTTTTTCATTTCTCTGGGAGACGTCTAAGGTCTCTAACACTGGTCATTAGATATTTCCTAATACCTGTTTCTAAAAGGTGTTCTACTGCATATCTTGTTTACTGCTGCTGTCCATTTAGCTATTCCTTATAGACTTAAATAGGGTCTACTACTCAATTGCTTTTGTTAGAAAACTGTGGCTACCGGTGCATTGTGATAAATCTACCACAGTCATAATGCTAGGCATTATAAAATAAACTGTAAAATAGTGCTTCTCTGAAGTAAAATGGACTATACTGTACATTTGAGTTCCAACTTATCACACAGGATATTAAACATTGAGGACCAAATTTTCAAATGAGGACAAATATAATGTTTCGTATTCACGGGAGTCAAACCTGTTAGTAAAATAGGTACAAAGCTAAAAATACAATTTCCTGAAAATTGGAAGAATGAAATGCGACAATATTTAGTTTCTCTCAGCTGTTGCATTTCATTGTTATTTTGTGAAATATTACGGCAACTACTCAATGAAACATTTTGCTCAAAGACTTCATTTAAAAAGTCTTTAAATTTTGGCTGAGAAAGCTAGTGGTTTTCTCCATGGAGATTGTATATTTCTTTGATAACCCATGTATATTTGTAGCTTTCAACCTTTAAATTTTTACATTTAAGCAAAAACAGTTTCAGGAATGGTGATTTTACATTAGTGAATTTTCTGCTTTACCCTGTTATAGTTATTTTTATATTTCATTATTATTTTGTAAATACAGCAAAAAATTTAATTAATGTTTTTGAGAATAAAATGCTTAACCAATGCTATATCTAGATTTATATTATTTCATCCAATTAAAAAAAATCTCATGCTTTGGTAATAATAAAGAACATTTAATGAAACTTAAAAAGAAATAATCATTGGTAAAAAAATACAAAACATCAAAGAGTTTATCTTTTAGTTGTGTGATTTCTTAGTTTATATTTTTCAAAAAAATTTTTTTTTAACTTTTTTCAACATTTTTTTCTCTTTTTTTGGAAAGTGTAGGTGAATGAGTGGTTTCTTAAATTGGACCCAGCATCCTAATGTAACTTTCTATTGTTAAATGTTCCCATTTAGTGGATTTCATGACTCCAAGTCAAATAAGTGCACAGAATTCAAGTGCTGTTCTGTGCACTAAACTTACACTGTCATAAATTCGATTGTCTTGCCTTTCTGTATCCTTCATTTACCTACATGCTCTTGGGTGCAGCTGAAAATGTTTTTCCAAAACTCATCCATCATAAGTGCTCCATTCTTTCTAAGATGCTTTCTCATCTAATGCAGATTCACATGTAGTCAGTGTTTCATATAAATAGATAAAATTAACTGTATCTTGCAGTAATTTTATTACCATTAGCTTACTAACCTGTCTTTTGAAAGATGACTTAAATGCTATTTAAAAGCACATGAAATTGCACATGAAAGCAGTTGGTATAAACTAGAAGTGGTGAAGGTCCCAGGGCTACAAAGCAAGCTATCCTCTCTTTAGGACCTGCTTTAGGATGAAATCCTCCAGAAAGAATTGCAGTTGAAACTACTTGATTTTTACTGAACTCCAACAAGAAATACAGTCTCCTCCTGCTGATGGTCACATCACCCCTAAAGCAGTCGAGTTGCTGTTCTCTGACCAGCAGAATTGTTTTCCCAAGGCAGGTGAGGACTCCCAGTCCAAGATTTCCCAGTCTTTCTGGCTGGGAGGTCACATCAGTGCATCCTCTGTAGCCAGCCACCTGCCCACAGTGCTGCTCTTACAGGTGTCTGTTTCTTTTATGCTCTATTTAGCTACTTTAGCCCACTTTTCTTTCAAAGTTACACCACTTCTGTTTGAAAAAAACATCTTTTAAAGACCGTTGGTGAGAAATTACTGTTCAAAGCTGGCAGTTCTCAGACAGGTAAACTTGTAAAGCAGGTTACAAAACTTCATGTTCAGATGTATATATATTCCACTTAATTACATGAGATCTGGTTTGCTTGCCCTCACTATCTATTTAAAACTAATCTAAGCTAGGCTCTCTCTCTAATTGAAAGAAGCCAATAGATACCTAAATTATGTGCTTTTAATTGTGCTCTGAAGATTGCCTTTTTCCCTTGACTAGTCCCTTGACAGTGCAATCTCTTTGCCATTATTGTTCTGCAGAGTCAGGCATAATGATTCTGCACCAGGACTACCACACTCTACAATGATTTCATTATAGTGAAATACAGCACTAGTGGGTACATAGGATCCATAGATAACATTCCACACTTTGTATTACTCTCAGAAATTCTGTATTTTGTGTAATTAGTACAGTACAAAACAACCTCAGCCACCCACAAATAGATTTTCCTATAAATGAGTTGTCTCCTAAATTTGAAATACCTTTCAACTGGATCGTTGTGTATCACAGTCCTTCCTATATGCACCAGTGAATATGGAGCTGTGCATAATCTGATGAGGAAAATGGCATTTCTATTTTAATTCGGATGGGCATAGGTCACTTGGATTAGTTTCTGAATGAATGATGGAATATATGTTAAAGTCTCTTAAACAATGAAAAGATAGATGAAAAGAGTCTTTTCAAAAGATTGAGTCTCAAATAATGGCATGTTTTTGTTTCATACCAAAAATAGCTTTGTGTGTTGGCATTTTACTATTATTATAATAAAATACCTTTTATTATTTTTTTAAGATTGAAACCTTAATGCTTTTCTTTACTTGTTCTTTAGCTTTATGTTTTATGGAATAATTCAAATTAACATAATATTTAGTATGTTGTACAAGTAAGAGACAAATATTCTGTAATATATACATATAATATGATGATAAGGCCCAATGAAAATATTTTGTTTACTGCTGATTTTGAATGGCAACGAGACTACATGAATTAAAGTAGGTGCTGTTACAGTTTTTGTCACTGCATACTATTTTTATTAACTTTTTTTTTAACTTTGTGAGTACTCTGCAAAAGCAGTGTTATGGGTGTTTTAGTTTTTGGGGTTCTTTTGTTTTTTTGGAGAGAGTTCATAAAACGTTTTCATGGAACTCAAATCACTTTTCATTCCTTCACCTACTAATCTATCTTACTTAACAAAAATGCATACAGACAGAACTAATATCTAATAATCACGGGGTTGCCTTCCCATTTAAAGTATCATCTCTAAAGACTAAACTTAAATGCTTAGTCCTCTGTGGATGTGAAATTCTTAAATTTAGATGTACACAACTAGAGTTTTGTAGGTTTTGCGTGGCCAGGACTAAATCTAAGCCAATTTCAGTTTAAAGCAGTGATGGTTTTCACATGAAGGGTAGGATTCCATATACCAATGCAGAAGTAAAATTTATTTTATAGGCTGATTTTTAAATCCAGAATATGTTTCAATTTTGTCAGAAACTTGCAAAGCTATACAAAAGTTTGGGTATCACAAATCTGTCAGAGCAAAGAGCCTAAACAACTATAAGAACTATGTCTACTGGAGATGAAGGTTAGTGAACATGAAGGATGTTTAAAAAGGAAAGAATGGTGATAGGTAATGGCTGAGCAGCATACTTCATAATGGTGTCTTTCACCTACACAGTTCCTGTCAGCGTATTGCATACTAAACAGAGTTCCCCTGCTTATATCCAAACTGTTCACTGTAACAACCAGAATATAATTTATTTTAAATATATTCTTCATGTAGCCAGAAAAAACTTTGTGAAATTTCATAGCTCTTGTTAAGTAAGTGGTGAGATGGATACTCATAATGGTCTATCAGTCCTTAAAATCACCAAATCTGCACCTGTCTTCTCTCATAGGGAAGGTATGAGCTCAGCAATCTCTTGTCTCTGTCCGGTCTAGGAAACCTTTTATGCAGACTGTGCTGCAGTCAAAAGTCAAAAGCTTCCAGATACAGAAGTTACTTTCAGATGTCAGCAGTGTGGGCTCTCTTTACCTGGGTAAAGTATCTACATTAGGGTGAAATGAAGCGCAGTTTAGAAGTGCTTGTTTCTCCTCATTGACTGTGAAGGGAGCCTGAGGCAACCAGCACAAATTCATTCGGTCCAGTTAATCTCACACTGGCATCAAGGGCCTTTGGTCAGGCACAAGGACGCACAGGACTTTGCATGCTCTTGTTACAAATAATTTTATACAACACTGAAGAGTCAGGTTTGTTTCTGTACCTGCATTACGTATCCATAGTCAGTGAATGATATCTATTTCGTAGTTGTAGTAATAATATGGCCAGTTAAATTTGTAGCTTCTTGTTTTAAATGTAACTGAGAATATTTCAAAGCATTCATTACCACAAAAAAGTTAATTTAAAAAAAAAAAAAGGAAATGCAACTACACAAATGTAATTGAACTTTTTGCTTTAACCTGTATTCTGTTACATAACCAAAGAGTTATAAATTTATACATCTGCTTCAGCTTATTGAAACTGTCCTGAATTTAAGCTTAATTTCTGGAAAAAATCTGTTTGGCTAGTAAGCTCATAATAAGCAAAGATTTTGAAGCGATGTAAGATAAATTATCGAACACCATAACTGAATTCTTAGAGGATATTCTCCCTTCGCACTCTCTTCCCCATAGTTTTCCTCAGTTATGTTCCTGAAATAAAAATACATAAATATCTAGTCTACTATTTTTGCTGCAAATTTTTTACAAATCTCTTTGGAGTCAGCTGAATTGTTATTCTTAACACTGCTGGCTAACATTGAGAATCTAGACAGTAATACCAGGTGTGTGTGGCATTATTTTATGACACAAAACTGAAAACTGTATTTCTTCTGTAGGATGTTGCTTTGAAATTAATAATAACATGCTTGAAATTTGCATTTTAATAAATTTTCCTTAGATCACAGTGAGCTTCTGAACATGTGAGATTTTTCAGTAGCATTTGTCTTCTTCCTTAGCATTTAAAGCTACTCAGGGATAGCATTTCTCTGGAAATGAGCACTAATGAAGGTGCTAGAAAACATTTGAGAGTATATCTCTAGCATGTTTAGTATGAGTGACTGACTTAATTGATGAGCTAGCAATGAGTTTACGGAATATATTTGTTCTAGAAAGAAGTATCATTTTAATAATTACCATGTATATTGTGTTTCCTGAAAGGTGTTTCTATCATCTGTTTAGAATATGGTGGGGGAAAAAGAATTTACTTTATTAGAACCACGTGCTGATTGTGCCTGTGTATGACTGAGAGTAATCTATGGACATTCTGGTCTGAATGAATTTATGCGCACGTAAAACTCTGTGTGTACCTTGTGTTCTAAAAAAATATTTTTGAGTATTTTGAGTGGTCTTAGATCTTTGAAGAGTATTCACAGAACTTCTCCTGGCTGTCTTCTAGTTTCTTCAGTTACATATGGAATAATGGAGAGGAAAAGTGAGGAGATTTCTGAGCAGTCAAGTGATTTCCATCACAGACTAACTTGGATCTGGAAATAAATTGTTTTATGGGTTGCAGATTTTTTTGTATACACCAAGTTGGTATCTATAATCAGAACAGTTGCAAAGTAGTAAACACCAGTGATTCCACACAATTGGCAAAGCTCACACCAAAACAAGACTGGCAATGGCTGGTTTAAAGGCAATGAAGCATCTGCACATCCACATGTGAGAAAGAATTGTCATTGCTTAGATGTGATCACATAGTAGGGACTTGGAACTAAAGTCTGGGCTTGGAACTAAAGTCTAGGCTTGTAGTGGGGTGCATGCCAGTATAAACTGATAAAGTAAACAACTGAACAAAAGCCTAAAGAGGAAAAAAATGGAATTGTGTAAAAAGTTTGCCTTTCAAGTCTGAAATCTTTCATGTGGACAGCTTCCTGATGGAATTTGGTAATTCATATATGCAAAGGCAACTGAGTAGAGTTGTTACACTATTTCCAGTTTTACTGGGCGTGCCAGGGTTGGCTTTTATGTTCTCCACGGCAGCCCATAAGCTGCTGTCCTTTGTCTTAGTGACTGGTGGTGCCACCAGACCAGTGTTTTGGCTGTTGCTGAGCTGTGCTTGCACAGTGTCATGGCTTTCTCTCTGTCCACCCACAAAACACACAGAGCCAGGACGCTCAGGGTGAGTAAGAAATTGGGAGGGGATGACCAGCAGAGCTGACCCAGACTGATGCTCTACAATATGATGTCATACTCAGCAGTAAAATCTCAGGGAAAGGAGGAGAAGTTTTTTTTGAACATGTTCCCTTACAACCTTAAGCATATTTTAAAAGGACTACATTTTTTTCCAACTTCCTTCAGAAAGTCCCTTCGCAGATTTTATGCTTTTATGTGTCATAGTATGAATAATATTTAGTTGAATGCCCAGAGTAATTGAAAAAAGAAAAGCATTCATGCTAATTCAGATAAACTTCAGTGGTCATGTGTTGTTCTCTGAATTCTTGCACTGTTCAAGCATTTACATTTAACGTGAGAATGCATTTGACCATGCATGCTACAGAGAAATAAGTTAAGCATATGTTTTTCTCTTTCTGAGTGACTGAACTTGTGTATTATTATTTTAATTACCCCTCAGGCAATCTTTTGATGTGTGATCATGTGCAGGTCAATGTTCTGAGAGTCCTTCAACATGACAGTTCACAGCATAATAATCCTGTCATCGCACCTTGATTCATTGTTACACTGTTTCTTGGACTTTTTCTCTTACTTGCATTTGCGTAGCAACCAGATGACAAGTCTCATACTTCTTATTCAAGTAATCACCCTCTGCAGCACATAGATGCATCAATTAAAGCTTACAATGAAGTATATTGTTCTGTGTGGAATCCTCAGGTGTCAGGAATTAAAAATTGATTTTAAATGTTGCAGGCCGCATTCAAATGGCTCATCTGTGTTTATGTTAAACAAGCAAGCATGCTAACAATTCTAAACAATAGAAAGTGATAGGTCAAAATCTTTAGGAAATGAGTGATAAAATTATATTCTGTTCTTAAAGCACTTAGTCTTTTAGAGATTTACCAATTAAATGCAGCTCTGACATATCTGAGTGCCAAACATTTATTTTAGCTCTGTTTTTTCAGATGCAAATCAATTTAGTATCTGCTTTATATGTTCTTACCTATATTCTTTGTAAACATTTTCTGGCTAATTTTCTGATTTGTGTAAATTTCATAGTAATTTATTATTAGAATGAAATTCAAGTACCCAGAAGCTGTCAAGATGGTTCAGTGATTTAATGTTGGCATCCTGCAGCTTTGACTGTAATCAGCAGATGCTCTGGCATTACCATAAATGTTTTCTTAACCATCTCTGTCAAAAAAAAAAAAAAAAAAAGAGAGAGAATTTTTCCTGTTTGGAGTCTCCTCTTTCTGATTAAATTCGGTTTGGGTTCTTTTGCATAATTAATATACCATGATGATCTCTAACCATTTGTTTTTAATATCACCTTTTGAGCTAAACACATTTGCAAGACTGCTTCATAAGTCAAAACAGACAAAGGAAAAACAAGTCTGTGTTTAAGAATCCTCTGTTTCCGTGGCTTGGGAGGTCTTACTGCCTTCTGCCTTGTTTTCTCAGTGAGTATAAAGGGTTCAGGTTTTCAGTCTCTCAGTTTTTCATATTCTATTTAATATTTCAAGTTTCTCCATGAGAGAGAGGGTTTTTTTCTGTACATGCAAAGATGTGTTGCATTTTTGGTTTTTTGGAAATTTAAAAAAAACACTCTTACACAGTAAGATTAACTTCTGTTAGCTGGTTATTTCTAAGTAATATTTGAGCGCAATTGATTAGGAAAAGAAGGAGCAAGTGCTACAGTTAGCTTCTGTTGTTTTTAACATACCAAAGTGGCTGCTAAGAGTTTAACTGGTAGAATATAGGACAGTAAATACGTTCATTGCGTGAAAAGTGCATACCATTAATGATGTTAAACACAGCATTTTGAATTCACAATGACTGGATTAATTGCCCATGATAATGTAGCTTGAATTTGTCTTGTGGTAATTCAGTGGTATAGGGAGGAGTCAGTAAAAGCCATCTTAAATTAATAATTCCTCTTTTAGAGACTGTTGAAATCAGCATCCCTTTTCAGAGCAGTTTGTCACACTTTGCAGAGTACAGTTGTTCGTGTCAAATACACATATGGCTGGATCTTGTGCAGAGTAGAAACATTTTTTTACTTGCCATCTCTCTCCACACATGAAGAAGGCCAACTTACAGTCCATCCTAAAGAGGGGGAATAATTAAGTGAAAGCACATAGCATTAATTAGAGCATCACATAAAGAGAGAGAGAACTGTCAAAGGAATATATTTATGCAATCTTGTAGAGTGAGGGAGAGATCACTTCAGCTCTGCCTCTATTTCCCAATATTTACTTTTACGTGAGGATCTTGAATATATACTATTTCCTGCTCCACAGTTTCAGTCTGCTGCCTAGCATGCTTTCAACTATTTTCTGCAGAGCTTTGTCAGAGGAAAGTAAGGACTGTAATAATAATAATAATACGAAAGTTACATGAACTAAGATGATTCAGCTTCATCCCACTTCTGTCCAGTGTATTCGTGAAGGCAATCTTGGATGTTAGTTTACACAAGTTAAAACTTCACAGTCAGGTCTCCTTCTGTACTCTGAAAAAGCACCCATGCTATAAAGAGGCACAGATTAGGATTTGGAGTTCTCATAAATACTTGCCCAGGTTAGTAAATCACTACACTCTTCCCTGTCATTGCATTAAGAGCATGCAGTGCTCTCTGTTGCTCTTCCTACAAAGACCTCCTTTAAAAACATTTAAAATGAGAGGAGCCTGAGAGCCATATGCTATTCTTGCAATCTTTTGAATAATAGTGAATGACAGCCCACTGTGACTGTGACCTGTGTGGGCAAGAACTGCCCCAGGACATTGGTCCTGTGCCTCTCACAGCAATGTGAGGAGATTGTGTTTCTATTCAAGTTAAAACTAACACCCACCTAATTTACTTTCAGCTCTAGCCTCTCCTTTTTATGCCGCTCCCAAAAGTATTTCCAGGACTCTGTAGATCTCCCTTTTGCTTAGAAGTAGTTTGATTACTTAGGAGAGAAGAGCAAGAGATGATGAGAGGAAGATAGTTTTTCTTGTTGGTTTGATCTGATATTATGAAGTATTTGTATTCAAACTTAAGGCAATGCAACCTACCAGTACTCTGATTGCTGATAGAAACTTGGGAATGGAAGTTTGAGATAAAAATAAGAAATAAAAATTGTATGGGTTTGTAACAGCAGCTGGAATAGCTAGGGAATATCTCGTAAACATTTGATATCAAGAGTAGTGAATAAGAAATAATAATAGTGTTAAACTTTTCAGGCAATTACTAGACATAGATACATAGAATCATAGAATGGTTTGGGTCAGAATGGGCCTTAATGATCATCTAGTTCCAACACCCACACCATGGGCATGGACACCACCCACTAGATGAGGTTGCTCAGGATCCCATCCAGCCTGGCCTTGAACCTTTCCAGGGATGGGGCGTAGTTTTTGTGGGGATTTGCAGGTTTTGCTTGTTTAGGATTTTTTTCAGTGTGTATGCTAAATAGTAAATACTGAGCAGACGCAACAACATTTAGAACTGCAGCGAGTAGAATCTCATAAATATAAGATCAGTCTTTAAGATTTCTTTGTTGTTTGGATTTGTTGGGGGTTTTATTTTCCAGAGGTAGGAGGCTTCCTACTGTGTTTTTTCCACTATGGTTGGTAAAATAAGACAAAATTGTGTGTTTCTTTTCCATTTCAGTTATTTTCATCAGCATGTTGTTTATCATTCCCCATTGCAACTGCTAGTGGCTTTCCTTTGATGGCAGCAGTCTTTATGCATATTCCTCAAGTTTTTTATCAAAGTGCACCTTGAAAGCAGTATTCATCTAGAGGTAGCTGGTTTGCAGATAGGTTTGGCGGCTAACATGTCTACTGCTCAAAGGCAGTTTTGTTTGTGGGATCTACATTAATTATTGTCAGCTGAATAGAGGGTAGCTCTAGACTATGGACCTCTGTGTATCTTGTCATAGATCACTAACTTAGACAGTCATCATTTTTGACTGTTAACTCTAAAGATGATTTGGAATGCAAGCTGCAATATACTTGTGAACAAAAGAAAACAAGTAATAAACCACATTCCAAGAATTTAAAATACTCTAAAACATGTTAACTTCCAGTTTTATTATTATCATTTCCTGGTTATTTCTTGACTTGAAGAAGAGAAAAAGTTGATGTTTGTCCTATTTGCACCTTGAGAGAAATCCTGTAAGCACCTAGGTTGTGGATTGTTTCTGCCCACTGAGGCCTGAAGACCCCATGCCGCTGGTATTCATGTAGATCGGTATTTACCTTTTAACCCCCTTTGCCTGACATAAATAATAAGATGAATTTATTAGTTATTAATACTAAAGTTATGCCATATGATTTATCCATTTTGAAATTAAGATACTTAGAATTTAGTTTTTCGAGGATGTTTCAAACCATGTGCGCTAAAAATCATTAATGACCACAAAACACATTTCTGTTTTGGAAATTTCTATTTCCAAATGTGCCAAATATGCCTTCTTTTTGGGGAAAAATGCATGAAAAGACACAGGAAATCAACTGTAATTCAGGATGAAATAGGAAGGATGCCAAAACTCCTAAGTCTGAAATAGTCATCTTATGAAAACACCTTCAGAGGTTTCTTCTCTCACTCACCTTGGCTGATTTCTGTCAGCAGCTTGATCCACACTCTTGTTCTCTTATCATCTTGACAGGCACTGAAGACTTTAATTAAAAGCCCAGTAAATTAAAGTTGCATTTCTTGTAAAAAAAAGTCATTGTCTTATCACAGGTGAGAACATATTAGTTTAAACAGAGAAATTGGTTCCAACTCATTGCAATTGCAAAGTATCTTTGGAAAAGATAGGTAAAAGTTTGAATGGAATGATCAGCAGGAACTTAAAGTAGTCTTTGAGAAGATGTAGGTAGGAGAGGCATTAAAAGAATTTTTAAAGGCTTTACTTTAGGGCCAAGTAAAAGGGAGCTGGTCCAGCATAGTTCCTCTTGTCAAAAATTAATTTGCTCCCAGTTTATAATTTACTTTCTTTGAAATTTAGTTTCTATAAATTCTCTGTATTAGTCACACTGTATGCTGACATACTCTCTTCTTGCCTTTGAAATGCACATAGTGCGTATTCACTATTTTTAAAAACTGTCTCATCTAAATTGAGCTTACTGATAGTGTTTATTCCTTGTGTTTCACACCTTCTTAATGCAACACTCAAGAACAGCAGCAACTATTAAATGAAATGTGCATAGTTTAAAAAAGAAGTGTTCCAATTATCAGTAACACTTTTTCATGTCTCATGAATTATTGTGTGCCTAAGATTAGTAGAGTTGTGAGCATTTAGTATGAAATACTAAGGCATAAGAAATTACTTATCAAGCAAAGGTCTTTTGAGTACAGCTCCCATTCCTTTAGGTGTTAGGACTGGAGCTGCAGGTTCGAACTGAAATAAGTCGTAGCAACACACAGTGCTCCTTTAACCAGAGACATCTTCAAGCCTACCCTTGTCAGTCAGAGACATTGTTGAAAAAACATGAAATCTATAAAAAGTATTTAAAATATTTTCCATTAAACTATCCAGAAAGGAGCTATCCCATTTTTTTATGAGTGATCTTACATAATAGAGATGGACCTTATAGCTATAGCAGTCTTTCATATTATGTCTAAATTCTAATTCTGAGGGATAAGGCAGACTTTGAGAAGAATAAGGAAGTCTTGTTATGTTCTCACACCAGGGCTAAAGTCTGGGAATGGATTTCAGAAGGCCAACTGTGGGCTGTAAAAATGGCATTAAGGGAAAATGGGGGCCTGAAAAATCTTGAGGCTCGCAACTGTCCGGTGTCTGGGGCTCTTATATGGGTCAGTGCAGGAAACGAGACTGTCGTTTCAAAACTGAGAGGAAAACATGGATCACTTATTTTCTTCTTGGCATTTCTGATAGTAAGAAGCCAAGAGTTTGGATCTGTTTATTTAAAAGGAACATACGAGGATATACCCCAGTATCCTCACGACATCCGTGGTATGTATCCACCATTGTCTTAAGTACGTCACTTGTTAAGGTTGCACTGGGACATGCATGATGATGTGGTCAGTGTAATTTGTGGGAAATGGACGGGACTTCCAGACAGAGACTGGGTTGCGGCAAGCATTTCAGCTTGTGGGAATGCTGTACAGCTGCATCCAGAATTAGCACATGGCATTGCTGTCAAAAATATGTGTTCTTTTCCCCTGATGTTTTGCTGGGAAAATACATGAGCACAGCATCAGCATGGTGTAGCTTTTCTGTGAGTTTGAGTTCCATGCATCAGAGATGGGGAACCAGAGACAAACTGTGGCACCACACTGGGGAGCCAGTGGTAAGAGTTATGGCTAGGGCTGTTATTTTCTCCAAGCCAAAGCCATTTGGGATGGGAATATTCCTTCAGAGATTGTCTAGGACAGGCAAGTCATGACTTAAAATGTAAAAATAATTTGCATTGCCAGTAATGTCAGTAAGGGGGGGCTTTAGAAAATGCTGGCATAGACATAGCTTCAGGAATATGATGTAGCATGTAGAGCACAAGTCAGTGACATCAGAAATATTCCACTGGGGTTTTGAGTATTTTTCCCTGTTAACTTGGTAAGAGATGTAATGAGGTTGTAACTGCAATTGTTCTTTTTATGTTACAGTTTTGTCATGCCCTACATTGAGATGTATGACTGTAATACAAGCATATAATGCCATGCAATGCAGTTCTCCTTATTGTATTTGCAACTTTATTTTTCAATCAGTCTACAAGTATTTACATAAAACCGAAATATATCCTTAGTATCAAGACTTTTACTGAGAAATTGTGTGATGAAATAAAGCTTTTCAACATCCTTTTTAATTTTAAATATTTATTAGTTGTTTTAAAAAAATCTATGTTGACTTTAGTGAGTCTCTTGCAATCATTTTTGTTCTCTATTAAAGGTAATATATAACACTATTATGCAAGATTTTAAAATCTCCAACTGATCATATTTTGCTTCCCCAAGTTCACAGCAGGCAGGTCTCATACTACTGATTTTTTTTTGTTCAGATGCTAGTGCACAATTTCCTTTTTCTGAATACGAAGTATGTAGCCTTTAATAGAATATAAGCATACCATTATAAGTTGTTCTATTGTGGACACCATTTAAAATGTGGAAAGCTATGTTAAGCACAATTTTCTGCCAACTGAATTTCCTGAGCATCGCTGTTAGAAGTCTTGTATCTAGATGATAGTAACTATTTGGCTCTAGGTTTTGTGAATATGGTTTTGGAATGCTTTTGATTAACAGCAATGTTCAAGCAATTAATATCTGCAAAAATTGAATTTGAATAGGTCCGGAGGACCCACAAAAGTTCAGTCTTGAACAAGGGAAAGAAAAGATTTAAATATCATTGAATCTGGACACTGAGACTTTTGTAGTGTACCATGTGATCTCTGCCTAACCCGTGCCTCGAAGCATCCACTGGCAGTAAAGTCAAAACTATTATGGGTTATCATCTGAGCATTTAGAAAACTTAATCATGAATTCAAAGTTACTGCTTTTTTTTTCTTTCATCTACATAGTGGTTGTTATGATACAGGTGAATGACAAATTTTGATTGTTGAAAGTAACCAAATAGTAGAAACTTTTCTTAACTACTTCCAGTATACACAGGAAATTAGTAACTTCTGTCTTTATTCAGTGATTTTTAATGTCTGATTTCTTTTTGCCTTGCTACTGCTGGAAGGTGCGCCTTGCTACAGTAGGTGGACAAATAGTGCATCTCCGGAAATGTAAGCTTTCTTCTTAACAAGAATTCATGCAGAAGTGCCTTTCCATGAGTAGTTTTCGTTTCACCTTCTGTGTGTTTAATTATATTCAATTCTTCTTTAGAACTGTATTTGAACCAATGTATGTGTGTAAATACATTTTGTTTCAAATATAGTTTACTGTCAAAAGCACAAACCAAATTTTTGTATGTCTATGATGTAATGGTTCAAAGCATTCTAAATGCTTTGTCTGTTAATACCTATATAGTTTGTGGACGTTCTAGAAACATAAGTGGCCAGTGTCACTAACCCATCTCCTGGCTGTTTGGGCAGCCATATCAAATACTGTCTTCAGAAACAGATCAAATTTCTGCTTATGACTGCGTATGGTTTCTTGCTCTCACATTTATATATGTGAATTCCAAAACTTCATTACTCTGGTGGTTCAAGGTTTTAATGTCTAATAGCAGTAAATTAATGGCTATTTATCCTTGTACTTATTTTCAGTTAATCTTGACTTCTGGCTTTTCTTACAAGTAAATAACTATATGCTCTATAGCCTTTTTTGTACTGAACCAAGCAAGTCCAGCTTTTCCACAGTTGTGGTCAAAGTTGCATGGTGACCTGCAGCAGTTTCCAGCCACGTAGTTCTGAATTCACAGGCAAGATGCACTGGCTTTTTTAAACCACTCACCTCAACAGTGACAGGTTAAAAATTAACTTCTGTGGTTTCACCACTGTAGCACAGGATTTGAGGGAGGTGAGGTTACAATCCCAAGTCAAGGCAGGGGAATGGTTGTGGTACCAAATCACCAATGCATGCAAGTTTTGAATCAGTGTGTGAAGCAGTATGGAGTGTTTAAGAGTTTGTTTTTAACACAAATTAATTTCTGCTGGCTTAAAATAAAAAAATGAGGAATTAGTGAGACTTTTTACCTTGACAGTGGCTAACTAATTTTCCACTTTGATTTAAAGAGAAGTGGTCTTTCACTCTGATAAGAATGCCATGAGCAGCACATATACCTCAAGTATTACAGCAGTTAATTGTTCAGGTGCACATTTACTAAAGTGAAATCTAAGGCTGTAAGTAAATTTGTATGCTTTCTGAGCCAGGCCTAGCAAAGTTCAGGGTTTCTGAATGAAATTCACAGCAGCCACTTTGCTAAGCAGGGAACTGCCTACTTCAACATCTGCTAATACCGGACTTGCACTTAGGCATAGCAATGCTATGTGAAGAAAGTTCTCCTTGATTGAAGAACATAAATGGTAAAGATGCCACCTGATTTACAAAGCAGCTGAAATAACAACTTTAAGATGGTAATACTGGATTTAGATAAAATATGTGTGTCCAAGTACTATTTTTTTAATTGACTCTAGCTACTCAGTATTATTTGTAGCATGGCTGAGACCAAAGTGTTCTCATTATTAAGGAAATGCTACTAATCACTAGCATAAGACTTTGTGATTTTTTCTAGTCAATCTTGACATCATCATTGTTAAGGAGATGAAACAAGAACTACTCATATAAACTAAAAACTGTTTAAGGCAGTTTCCTAATGCTGTTTTTCGTTGTTGCACAACCCTTCAGACCAAAGAGAAAGGTTGGTCATTCAAGTTGAGTATGCCACTCATTAGTCTATGCCTAGAAATTCACAATTGCTGTCGTTTTAAGAGGAAAAAAAAAGGCACAGCGCTCTTCAGCTTTACTCTGTCCTATCCCTATGCAACAATTCCAGATTGTAGGCAGCAATTTATGGGACACGCTGAAGTGCAAGCCTCAATTAATTACTGAGTTTCAAAGTGGTGAAAGAGTTGGGATAGATCCCAAGAGCTGCTACTTATTAATAGCTAGTTTGCAGCAGTTCCTTGCTTAGACTGCAGTTGTGAGTCTCACTCTAAGGCACCTCCACTCTACCCTGTGTACACTATGAGAAACTGGGGATTTTACTGCTGGATTTCACTTTGAGGCCTCAGTTCATAAGTGTTCCCCACATCTGTTATACAGTCTAGTTCACCACACCTCATTCGTCCTCACATTTTGGGGTGAACTGCAAAGTAGTTAAAATTTGGTTGTTGGTGCATTTGAGAAACTTACTTTCCGTTCCTAATTTCCTTTTGACTTTTTTAAAATCAGTAGCTATGCTTCATCTCTGATTATATGACAATATGTTTTCTTTTACTTAAAGGTGTTGATGTTTAAACACCACGTATTTTTCTTGCTGTCCCTAGATTGAATGTAAACAGAAAGGTCTGTGGTACAGTTTGTATATTGGCATAGGTAGCATGCTTTTATCAGCTTGCAAATACGTGTTCAGAATCAATCAGCATAAACATTTAAGTAGAATGGGGTATTTAAGAGTGCACATACCAGGGATATTTTAATTATATATGACGGGTTTATTACATGTAATTATAAAGATGTGTTCATAACCAGTCTTTGGCCTCCTGTGATTCAGGAACACTGTGCTGCTGCATATTCAAGGTCAAATTATTTTCCATAGTGTAAAACAAAAATTACATTTTTCATCTAAGTGTCAAATTTGTCTTAAGAAATTTTAATTAAGAATTGTTTATCTGATTTAGAAGATGATGGAAAGGAGGTATTTATTTTCCTCCACTTCCCAAAAGGTGATTGTACTTACAAAATTTGCTGAGATTGTCCAAGAAAGTGTGTAAAATCCTCATCCATCACCGAGAGCCCCTGGTCAGGGAATGACAGTGCAGTAAATATCTTCAGCAGCTGCCTTTTAATGTACAAGCTGTTTTTGGTAGGAATTTTCAGCACTCACATAAAACACACTGTCATGAGTGACTGCCTGTGCTCCAAAGTCATTACTATTGGGATGATGGAACATCTTTCAGCGAATAACCAAAAAACTTTAAATGTCATGTCAAGTGTGTTGAAGGCATTTTCAAGCCTTGCTCAAGGTTACATGAATATTGAGTAGGCCTGTTTTTAAAAAGTTTGAGATCTATGAGAGGAACCACTGATATGCTGGTTTGGAAAACCACTTGAGCTGGAAGGGGGGTGGGGAACAACAGAAAAAGAAATATGTCTTAATACGTGCCAAACCTACAAAACTCCTGCCTGGATATTAACTGAGTGCAACTTTGTGTGACAGGCAATGCCAGTGATGTTTAGCAAAAAATAGTGAATTATACAATTTCTTGAAATTACTTAGTTGCCTAAAAGTTCACAAAGGAAAGAAAAAGTATTACAATGGATAATTAAATTAAAAGAGATTTTAAAATACATTTTAAAATTTGAACAACTAAAAAAATATGTAGGAAATGTAATTAACCAGGTAAAACCTTGGAAGATACTGAGAGGTGCTAGGTACTGTTTTTTCTTTGACTACAGTAAGAAAGGAGGATCCTGTTAGGCCATATCCGTAATTTTGTAAGAAATATGGATGTTAACCTAATGAAGACATGCAAAGTCTCTATCACTTCCAAGGGACTGAGTCCACTGCTTTTGAAGTGATAATATATTTTGTCTTGCCTCCTTGGCAATCATTACTCCTTCTAGTTTGTAGAAGGAGTACATACATCATCTGCATATAAAATTTGTCTGATCAAGAGGTCTTTTTATATTACAGAATATTGAAACTGAGTATTTTAATAGTGAAACAAAGTTTCTTTGATTTGTCTTCTGCAGAGAACCAGAAAGGACAGCCAGAGAAGCCGTGTTCGCACCACAGTATCAGTTTAAATTCGACAAGAAGCCCAGTCACCAAAGAAGTTACATATGATGTGGAAACAAGTTCTAAGGTGTTGAGCAAGGCTGTTGGGAGAAAGGAAGCCTGTCATGGAGAAGGCAGCAAAGAGAAGAAAATAGATCGTATCGGGTCCCCTTCTAAGGGAGAAGCCATTCCAGAAGTAGAAGCTCTCTTGGCAAGACTGCGAGCACTATAGAATTATCATATAAAGATTAAATAAAAGGTAAAAACAATAGCCTACACTACATCTTTAAAGAAACAGTAATTTTCTATTATTGATATTACATACTTCTGAGTTCCTTATTTCTCTGTGGATGAATATTCTACTTCTAAACTTTGTTTGCAAGACTATACAAAACAATACTATAGTTTTGTATAACTGCAATAAGATTTTTTATTATATGTTTTTACTTTTACTTAATAAGCATATGAAAAGTATCAGAAGAAAATAAATACTAAATTATTCCAAAGCACAATCCTTGTAGTGGACAGGCTGCTGACCACCTGTTCTGAGTGCTTCTGAAAATAGGAATATCTTTTAAGTATCATGCCTGGGAATAGGGTCAGTAGATAAAAGAAAAGGTAGTCTTACATTTTCTACTGTAATTTCTATATTTAGGAGGTTAAAGCAACAAAAATATATCATTCTACTGTCCTTTACTATTACAGTAATATACAGTATCAGCCATGTTCCAGTTTGAGCTCATCAAATAGCCCAAAAGCTTGCTGAATTATGGATGCATTTACCAAATGATAATCCGTGAGAAGTAAACAAAAAAATCTATGCAAATAATATACTTTATGTGTAATTAATATATCACTGCTTTTAAGGTTATTATGATTATTATATCAAAATAATATATACAGTTGCTTTGATTGCAAGGTTTTGCAATTGTGTCTTTAGTGGGGGAAAATGTCTTCACAGTTATTTACCAGTGTAATATTTTATCTTTTCACATGTGAATTAATACGTTTCTATAAAAGGAACATGTAATGGAGAAGATTTTTTCAATTGGTTTTTCACAAACTCATTTTCCAGTAGCCCATAAAGTCTTACTTGCTGGCACAACAGGAGTCTTGCTTGTGATTGCGTCTCTTTTATCCCACTGTCACTGTACAGTGTTGCGTGTTTGCTATCTTATTTATTAATTGCACATCAGAAGGAGTTGCTACCAATGTTACTGAGTAGGAAGCTACTGTTAGTATCTTTGCTCCATTATTTAAAGCTTCCTTATTATAAGAGTGTATTAAGAATCTAATATCTTTCTTCTAAATTACTTTATTTTTCTTTACAAAATGCTGAGAAATATGTCTTTCAATAAGAGTCAGTTACATGAAACCAGTGTTTCAATGCTCCAGTGCTTTTTATATCCTTGTTTAAGTTGCCTTTGTACTTCCTGCACTAAACATTAATAAAGTTAATTAGAACTCAAAAACTGGGCCTGATTATACACACAGCATAGGGGGGTTTTCAGCCATCATGAGAATCAGTCTCATGTTTCTGGGACTGCTGTAGCTGTCATTATACACTAATTACATTTCCCGCCTTAGCTGAAAAAAAAGAGTTAGAAGTCAGGGAAGGATTCAGAGCAGTCCTGTCAGACAGACATTTCTTCAGCTCCCCTTGCAAACAATGGGCACAGCTGTCATACAGAGACACCTTTGGTAACTTGAAATTCTCTCGAATGGATAACTCAAAATACAGTGACTGATAGTTGTTCCACTAAGGTCTTCTGCATGAGTAGTATTAAGACTTACTACCCCTACTTACAGGGTGCAGTAAGAATTACTATCTAAAAAGTCCAGTCTGATTGACTACATAAAATGACATTTCAAACACAAAGAAAATGCCTTTCAAGGGGAAGAAAAGAGCAGTTCACGGAATCTTCTCAGTTGCTGGGGATGTGCTAAAATAAAAGGGCTAAATGTAGAGAGCCATCTCTTTAATATCAGGAGGATGACCTACCAAGGGTAGGTGGAAGTACAAATTATTTTCATGAACACTGTAAACTTGTTCATTTGAATTAGTGGGTGATACTCCACCACAAAAAACTGACAGTTCAGGACTCTACTGCGTAGCTCATCAAGCAAAGAAAAATTACAAAACTATCTACTGAATTTTGAAATGAACAAAATGCTACTAGAAGCCTAGCATCTCCTGATTTTATCTTTAAAATTACAGAATTTAAGCTACTTTTTTTTTCAGTTTGGGAAGCCTTTAGAAGTGTATTCCAGGGCTTTTAGTCCTTCTAAGGTATTGTGTTTCTGAATTAATCCTTTCAAGCAGCCATCAAGTTAATTTGCAGTGGTTTTTTTTCTGTAACAAGGCAAATAAAAAGCTGTGCAACTTCTTAGAATCCATATAAATACAGTATCCAGGTTTTTTCCTCCTTCTGTGCTTCTTTGTACCATCATAAGGTAATCTACTCAGAGTTAAAGTACATGGTCCAGTTGAAATACACAATAAGTTTTCTTTCTACATTTTATCTTTCATTAATTTCCACTAGGCTCAAACAAATACACAGGATGTTTTTGATACGAAAAATGCCTGTATTGCTGTCAGAGACTGAAAATAGTTTATGCCTCAAACATTGATACAAACTTTTAAAAAAGCTATAGTCACAGAAACCTCCTAGAAGAACTTTGGACTGTAAGTTGAACTGCTGATTAGATTAAAGGAAACCCATTGTTCAACCACCTCAGGCTGAGGAAAGGCATCCACAATAGGGCAAAGCCTCCAGCTGAATTTGGGGTGGGGGGAGAGCACAGCTCACAGAAGCCAGGTTTACACAGACTCTCCCCAACCGGGGTGGGGGGAGGAGGAGGTTTTTGNGACATGCCTGCCCAGCCTGAGCACATATACCCATCGGATTCCATGCTTTCCCTGGGGGGACCTTCACCGCCAAGAAGCCCAGCTGGAGAGGATGAACAGAACATCGTTGGGATCCACGGAGTGGTGACATTTTCCTTATTCTGTCCCTGTCACTTTCTTTCTGTCCCCTTCACCTATTTTCTACTTCTTTCTTTCCCTCTCTCTCTCTCTCTCACGTATCTACCATCAATAAAACCCATATTATTGTCACTGACATATGGTCTTGTTTGCACCTTAATTTGGGCAGAGGAATTTCTAAAGAACCTTAATAACAATTGGATCATAACAATTGCCTAATGAGTTCAGGGAAAAATAACTTTGAATGTATTACAGAGGTATTTATTTTTTTGATTTTATGTTTTTATTAAAGTATAAAACTCAGCTTGTAAATTATATAGAGTAAATTGCTTTAATTAAATTTAAAAATTCATTTATTCAGTTTAAAATTTAAAGTTAATTAAATCTCAAAATACTTAGGGTAGACCTTTAATGGTATGTGCTAGTCATTTTTAGTAAACCATGTTTTAGTAGGTTTCAGTAAGTCTACTCCTACAACGGAGCCACTGAGCCATGAACCACTTGTGTTAGATATGGACAAAGCTTTCATGTACTGTGCCACACCCCATCTGTAATTCACACCTGAAAATTAAATCCTTATAAAAAGAGCTTCCTGATTTCTTCAAACATGACTGTTCAGATAAAAGCATTTGAAGTAATCTTGCAAGGCACATTCCACTGCTCCTTCCCTACCTGAGCAGCAGACAGAAGGCACAAACAGCCATGACTTTTCTTGCCAGTACAGCTGTAAAGGTCTAACACATCTTTTTGATTCTTCACATGCATTTTGGATGAATTTTCACTCAGTAAAAGAATTATGATTACTGCATGAATTTTTACTTCCTGTAGACACCGTATTGTTCATGGTGGCGGTCTAAATTTGTATGTAATATTCTAATGTTTTGACCTTAGCAAGGCAGGAATGTTTGGAGCAGTCTTCAAGCTGCATGCAGCCAAGCTTGACACCTGACTCACAGGCTGTAGGTAATACCCCACTGTGTGTAAGCCCAGGAAGAAAAGTGGAGGAAGTGCCTTCATTACAAAAAAGTCCAGGAGCGCCAGGACGTGGTGCCTGGCATGAGATGCGATGCTGCTCTGGATCAAGCACTTTGTTAAAGAAGCACGGACCAGCAAACTGAAAAAAACTACTGATTTTTAGTTCCCAGTTAATATGGCAACACTCCTGCCTGCTTAGGAGACTGAAAGGACCACATGTAGGAAAAAAATATCTCAGATGCAGCTGTTACAAACAGTTTTTCTCCAACACACAGCTTTCCTTGTTTTCCCTCCTACAACCATTCCTCAGCCTGGCCCATTTAAAAAGTCACGCTCTCCAGATCTGCATGAGTTAATGCTGACCAGCTTGAGGTGCTGCAGCCCTTCAGGCTTTTATAGTAAAAGCTGAGAAAGACGACATTTACTGCTAACACTTTTCCCACATCCATTTCTAATGAGCAGGACCAAATTATAATTTTTACACTTATCTTTCCAAGCCTTACAATACTCAGTAACTATAAAACAAATGGGCAACAAACAGGGGTCAGTCAACCCCAAGCTATGGCACCAAAGACATTATAATAAGCAAGCAGGGTCAAGTGAAAGAGCTCAGCAAAAAAGCAATTGCACGACAACATTGTTTTCTCCAGAACAAAACAAAGCATTACTATACCATTTTCTAATTTTTTTTACTGTGATGTGTGGGTTTTACACAACTGAACTGCAGCAGAAAAAGAACTTCTCTTGAGTCTGAGGAACTATTTCTCTAGTTTATGGAGTAAAAAGAATTAGACAAATTGCACTTTTTCAATTTTTCAATCTAATTTTATGCTAAGATTCCTATGTATAAGAAATCCTAAAATTACCATCTGCTATTAAGTTAACTACAACACCAACTAATGAACTGGGTTTGCATTTTTTTAACACATGAAACAAGCACATATTCTTCCTTTCCAAATACACTTTCTCCATTGCACTATTGTGTGTTTTAGCAAAAGTATAGTATTTAGAACAGGGCTCTACATCTCACTGTAAAAATATGTTTGATAAAGCATTCTGGTCACTCTGACAGCCGTGAAGAATAAACTAGAGGTGTTCAGACAAAATGTTTCTCTCCCTCCCAGCTGCAGAGATAACCATTAAGTTTCATACGTTAGCTGAGTACATTTAAACCCCTCTGTGCTTCTACTTCCATAATGCAGCTTTTTCTTTTTGTGATCCATGCGATGGCATACACTGAAGAATTGTTAAGGGAAATATTTTCTAGCAGCATACCAAAAAGACACTGAGCAGATGACTTGCATGCAACATCAGCCCTATATGCTGTAGGAGGCATAACACTTGAAATGTAACCCAAACAGGCAGATAAGGTATTTCATTCCACAGAAAGAAAATGGTTCCTTTCATCTAAATGAGCTTATTCCACTGCTGATACCAGAATTGTGTGTATTTTGGGAGGATAATGTACCCCTATTTTTAAATCTGTGTTACATTAGCCAGAAAAAATAAACTATGGAAGGACAGAAGTGCAGAGAACTGGGAAGCAGAGTTGATTAATGTGCTGCCTGATTTCACTTCTGGGACCTGAAATTGCATCCAGTGCAGAATGAAGGAACTAGGAGGGAAAAGAACCCAGTCTCATCTGACATCTATAAAGGTCATGAAGGAAATGATGGTGGGTGATCCAGAGTTGGTATGGCCACAGGTGTCTTGTCTTTTCAAAGACATATATCAGAATATCCTCAGAATAGCAATGCTGTTGGGCTGTTAGTTCTCAAAGCCCTCAAATGAATAAAAGGAAGGAAAAGTCTGGCAGAGATAAATATGAGCTACCATAAAACCTGAGAATATTTTCATCTTAAATCCAAGCCCTGCTCCCCTTCACTTTGGTAGCTAAAGGAGGAGCATGAGGAGAGAGAGGAGTCCACAGGGTGGCCATACCTTCCCTATGGCCGTGCCAGACAATGCTGCTCTTGGCGGCTGCCCTGGCTGGCACAGCGAAGGCGATGCAGATGCCGCTCTGCCCTCCCAGTGTTTCCGACTGTGGAAAGACACAGGAACCATGGCCAGCAAATGTGGCCTCAAATCATAGGATCACCATAAAAAGTTCTAGAGCCACACATTAAGTATAATAAAGAAGATAGTCTTCTAAATTATTCAGGTGTCAAAACAGCACCAGAATGTGCACATATTCCTTATGCCTCCTAAAGACAGCTATTACATCCACTCTCCGAGTCTGATGATTCCATGCAAGCTGCACAGAAGGAGCTTCAATTCTCAATTATTTTGTCTTCTTAGTTATGTATAGTCCTGCCCTGAATTGAAATTTTCAGTCCAAAGCAAGCCATATAAACTTCGCAGTCTGTAACTGTTAGTTAAAAAAGAGGCTTTTGTAAAAGCTCTGTTTAATTTGTTGCATTTTAATGTGAGGGTTGTTGCACATAGTTGAAAACATGGACTGCAACATGACTCTTTCCATTAACTAAGACAGAAATGGCAATTATACAGTCTGTTGATCGAATTCCTTACTAACGAAGGGTACTTTCTGCTAATGGATAGAAAAGCAGAGCAGTCCAGTCAAACAAGTCACCTTGATAGTGGAATGCAAGACCCATCAATTTTACTCACGACTTCTTCAGTAATGAATCTCGGAGCACAACCCATCAGCACTGCTCCTGAAAGACAACCACTGAGGTAGAGGAACCACAAAAAGTGGTTTGAAATGAAAAATGGGATGAGAGATTTCCACCCCTTTAGAAGGGGAATTGATTATGACAAATTTATCTCCGAGGTGCCTGGGCACTGCATTAAAAATGCTTGGACAGGAAAAAATACAATCCTGCCATGTAGTTGGTGGCACCTTGCCTTTTTGTGCTGCAGCATCATGGCAAGATAACCAGAGCCCTATCTTCATCTCCATCCTGGAATCCACTGACACTCTGGAGAATCAGAAGGAAAACAATAGCAGTATGAGAATTTTTTTCACTTGGGATGTAATGGGTTCCAACCTGCAATCCCACACTACAAATCAATTGCTCAAGCCTCTGGATGACAGTGAAGAGCCAGCATTCTCCCTGTCCCCCCAGCAGGGGACATGGGGCACTCATGTCCAGAAGGAACAGAATGAGCTCTCATTAACTTTGGCTCCAGAATACAATTTTCTATTCCTTGATTGCCAAATCCCCAAGGAGGGATTAGATGTTTTTATTTCTCTCAGAAGGACTGAGCTACAGTAAATCTTTCCATTATCTAATAAACAGTTAAAATTCAATAGCACCTAGGTAGAGCGTCAAAATAAGCAGGCAAGAACAAATTAAGTCCTTCATAAAAGAGGTTGTGCAGGATCATTTCTTCCATTTCCGTCTCCAATATCTTTAATACTAAATACACAAACCTATATTAAAGTTAGAATTGCTTTTAATTAGATAAAACCAAGAAGATTTGGTGTTCATCTTATACCTTTTGCACCGATGCTTTGATTAGCACAGTTTCAGCACCTTGTATGAAATAATTAACCTGTCCCATTTTCCAACTCAGAAGTCCAATATATGAACACAGATGCCCAAAACCTAATCCTGTGAGGTCCCCAGCATGTCCTCGCAAGTACTTGTCATCCTCAGACTGCATGAAATTACTGTGATCAAAGGGTGACTGTAGCCTTTCAGGATCGCGCCCTAATGAATAAAACATACAAAGGTGACTTGAGGGAAATCCTCTCCAATGTGCTGACAAAGGTAAAATAAAATATTCCCCTTAGGACATTTTCCTGGCAGAACAACTTGACCCCTGTGTGACTGGCCTTCAGAAAGAAATGGATAATGCTTTAACTAACTAATTCATTCTCTGAACTTTTGGGCAATTTTTTGCCAAATGATTGGCGTGTTCCACCATATATACAGCAGCTGTATCTCAAAGCACCATAAAGTTTTAGACAAGTATATAATGCATTTTTAACTTCAAGCCCCTTGCATGCAAACTGAACTGTTAAATTACTGTGGTTTTTATTTCTGAACACTGCCTATTTTCCAACCATGGATTTGGTTTTTTACAAACCTCTCCCATGCTGCACACCAAGCATTACCCCAGAAATTCAGCTTTGTCCTTGCTTGCTGATGAAATTTTACTATTATGTAGTAATTGCAGTGCCCTGAACTCTCATCCCCCTGCAAATTTTATGTTCCTCCAAGGAGAATGTTTCTTCTTAAAGTGATATTATTTCATTGGTACAATGTGGCTCACTAAGCTTGCCTTTTGCCCCCTTGTTCTTATACTTTAAAAGGAGACTGTAACAGTCTGATCCAGCACCTACTGAGAAGAAATCAAAGGCTCCTGTTGACTTCAGTGAGTGCTGGAGACAGCTCCTAAATAGGATGACTCAAAGTGCAGCTCTAGCCTGGAGGCAGCTATACAGCTGATACTGTGGGGCTTTATTGTCTCGTTGCTTCCAGCTCCAATCTGTGCAGTTTTTTAGTATAATTATAATTTTCTTGTTGCCAGCCCAATAAATATCATGCTGGATAAGAGAGTTGAATTACTGCCTGAAATTTTAACCAGCAAAAATGATCCTGTAATCAGATTTCTTATGTCACGCAGGAGTCAGGATTGTGTACGGTTCTAATTTTCCTTAAATGAGCCACAATCATAAAGACCACTCAACAGAAAACACATGGTCTGCAAGGCAGTGTTCCAGTCAGTGGCTGAACCAACTGGGGAACAAAGCAACGGGCAAGCAAATTTGAAGGCTGTGTCCCAGAACACATGGTCTCTGTGTTGGCTGTCGTGTCACCCCACGAACTGTTCATGGGCCTATTGGCATAGGTCAAACTTGTTTTAGGGACAGATTAACAGTTATATAATGTTGGGGATAGTGGGCCAATGCCTCAGCCCATGCTATGGCTCCTTGTGGAATACTGTTATACACAGAGACTTTATGAACTGGAAATCCACAATCTAGTATTCTTATAAAAACTAAGCATGTTAGCACACTTCTCCTGTCCGTCCAAAACTAACTCAGGCATGCGTTACTGACCAGCAACAGAAAATTTTCCCGCATCACTGAGATTACTCACACTGGACAGAACCAACTCTTGTCTTTAAGGTAGGTTAGTGTGCAGCACAGTGCACCTCACTGAGAGCCCTGCCCGGTTTGTGTGCAAGCAACAGCAGCTCCTGCCTTTGGTCACCACTAACAAGTGGAACAGAGTTAATCGCGGTAAAGTTAAATTAACATGAAATGCCTGACTTGTCTCATTCACATTCTTTTGACAGTAGCATATGCTCCTGCTTTACACATGAAAGCTTAATTACAGCATTTCAGGTGGCAAACCAGTTAATTATATAAAAATGGGGCCCGGAAGTCTGTGATATGACACCTCTCCATGCTTCCCTGGGAGATGTCATGAACAAAAGAAGATGTTTATTGTTAGCAGGATCAGGCTGAGGGCTGCAGGGGAGCACTGCCACTGAAGCCTGGGCTCCCTGTGCACAATACGGCTATAACGGAGACCAAAATGCATCTTATACAAATTGCTCTTGCTAATAACAAAAGTGAAAGGAATGCTCTTTTTTGCCTGGAACAATACACAATCTCTTGTGCAGGCTTCATATTGCCTCACTTCAGATGTTGCTGATGTAAAAATCCCCAACAGAGATTATCATTCATCTCGGCTTTTCTTTATCACTCATCACGGCTTTCCTCCTACACAGAACAGGCCAATTTGAACTCTTTTAACTGCATATGTTGGGAAGAGAGAAGCCAGTCTGCAGCCATGCCTATTCCCTCCTTCAACTAGAAAGACAGCCTAAGGGGACCAGCTCGGGTGTGGGCAGATGAATCTGAACACTTGCAAATGATTAGAGAAACCAGTGTGCTACCTAAATCTAGAATAAAGGGAAGATGGAGCCCCAGGTCAGCATCATGTCATGAACTTCACGTGCTTTGTTCTTTCTTGCCAGGCTTGAAACAGCAGATGTCTGTCCCGCACACAAAAGAAGGAGGTGAATCAAGTCCTCTTGGCTGAAAATTCTCTCCTTGAATGGTATTAGCACAATTTTTTTCCTTTTAGAATGTAACACAAGTACCTGGACAATTCTTTTCCCTGGGGGCCTTCTGTCTGCCTTCCAGTTGATGATATGCTGGATATACAGCCCAAAGGCTATACCCTAAGTATGATTTCATAGACTGTATGTTTTAGTCTGGACCTTAGCCCTGTGGTGTTGTCCCATGGATTTTCTGCTCAGTTTGGACCTTGAAATTAAATTCCCACCTTTTACCCATCCACCAACAGCCACTCACTAAGCCTATGGCAAAACAGTGATTCACTTAAAACCAACCCACCAGCAAAGCAGCAGGCATTGCAGGTCAAAAAAAACCCAGCAGCATAAATTTGTAGCAATCACCTGACAAGAAGGTGTCGTTTTGTTCTTCCTCCTGTGTGTTTCTGTGCTTTGCATCAGACTTTGGCTGGTACAACAGCTATTCACTGCCTATGATATGTTTGGAATAATCAACTTCCACAAATGTCTTGGCATTGCACTTGCATGCAGTCACCTGTTTTCCATCTCCTATTCTGCAGCTATGAAAATTCTCTCTTAAAAATAATATATATAGAATGTACAATGGAAGGCTTTCTTTTCACCTCAGGCTCTTGATGACAAGAATAACTCCTTGAACTTCATTTTGCAGGTTTATAATATGACTCTAGGGTTTTTAAAAAAGCAAAAAGAAGGTACAACTTAAGTGTTACACAGCAAAGGACTTGCTATCTGTGTTTTTGGAGACTTTATCTCAGAAAGCCCTGTGAACATAATAGGATAAATTACTTAAGCTTGCAAAAACAAGGACATCTCAGAATGCTGACCTCCCTGTTTCACCTTTATCTCACCTAATTATATCGACATGCAGAACTGCCTAATCTCCTGCTACAGTATTCCAAGATGCTTTGTAGATCATAGGTGCAGCAGCACACTGAAAGCCTCTGGATTTATGGCAGATTTGCACTGTTTCAGGAAAGGCAGAGGGGGATTGTCTAGTGCCGTGTTCCAAAAGGGTGAAGAGTGCTAGTTTTGCACAGAGGGCTTCTGAAAGGCACAGCTGCTATCAGATGGCAAAATACCTAGTGTTGATATGTTTGCTTTTTTTTTTTTTTGCAGTAATGGCAAAAGCAAAATGCACAATCCTCCAAGACTGCTGCAGACGTGGTGTCAAGACAAAAAGCAATGAGATTTTATTCCTAAGCAAAGATCTTTGTGTTACTGAAGGCAGAGAAACCTTTATGCCAGCAGCTCACAAAAGAAACCATGAGCTTTTCTAAAGGTAATTGAATACTGGTAAAGGAACATAGCAACAAAAACAAACCATCTCTGATCCCTGAAGGGGAATGCAGGGATTTACCTGTGTCTAGCATTTGGAACTATGTGCTATGGAAACGATTCAGTCCTGTAAACATGTCTAGTACCCAGCTGATCTCTCTTTCTGCTGTTTTTCCAGTCATGTAAACATCTCTTGTACACAGCGTCCTTTGGCAAGGAACTCAACTCTCTTACTCCCCCTCGGCATCTCCTTTTGTTTATTTTGAACCTGACTCCTACTGACACCATGTGCTGGCGCTAATTCTCACGTTGCAGGTATAACGCCAGTCTCACTGGCAGTTTAGGAAAAGCCGCGCACTCCAAAGGCTCGGCAATTCATCATAATTTCCAGGAAGAAGCAAAAGAGCAGTGGTGGTGATTGCTGCCTCTTTCCTAAGGGCAACAGAGGAATGTATCTGTCAACCAGACATGGCATCCAGTGAAAGCAAACACCAACTGCTCCTGTGCTGCTCATCCGTATGGTATTAATAATACTGACAGGAATGACCATGGCAGAACAAAAGTGACTACAAGGAGTTGGAGCGTGGGTGGAAACCCTTGCACATGCCAATTGTTTCTAACAAGAATCGTGTTTTGGGCAACAGCAGAAACAGGCTTCTGGGGGTGGCACTGGAGTGCTGGTTCCTCATCTGTGGGCTGTTGCTTTGTGAGCAGCTGGGTAAGGATTAAGGTAACTTAACAAGTGTGTTTGTATTTAATAGAGGATAGTGAAAAAAGGGAAACCCATCCTGGAGGATGGCATCCAGCCCTTGGGTCCTCAGTACAGTGACCTGTTGGAGCAGGTCCAGAGTACAGCCATGAAGGCGAGCAGAGGGCGGGAGCACCTCTCCTGAGAGGACAGCCTGAGAGCTGTGTCTGTTCAGCTTGGAGAAGGGAAGGCTGTGGAGAGGCCTTATTGCAGCCTTTCAGCACTTAAGGGTGGCTTATAAAATGGGGAGAAACTTTTTAGCAGGGCCTGTTGCAACAGGACAAAGGGTAATCATCTTAAACTGAAAGGGGGTAGATTCAGACTAGCTACAAGGAAGAATTTTTTTAATGAAAAGGGTGATGAAACACTGATTTCCTAGAGATGGGGTAGATGACCCATACCAGGAAACATTCAAGGTGAGGTGTGTCAGGGCTCTGAGTAACCTGATGTAGTGGAAGGTGTCGTGCTCATTGCAGGGGGGTTGGAACTGGATGAACTTTAAAGGTCTCTTCCAACCCAAACCGTTCTATGATTCTATAAATGAACTGCCCTAAAAGTGAGGGGAAATCAGGATATCCCATAGAATCCATAGAGGAGGATGTTAAACCGGTCAGAGCAGTTTGGTTCGTGTATTCTACTGCAAGTTCCTCGACAGGAGATGATGGAAAGGTAGGTACACAATCAAGTCCGTAACTGAATCAGTGTAACACATTCAGATAGATAATGCTTACCAGAAGAAGGAGAATAACAAAACAGCCTGTAGGGCTTTGGGAGGGAGACTTTAATGAATTCAGATGTTTGCACAGTAAAATCATCTGTGATTCTGATCCAAAGTAAAAAAGTGTTAAACTAAGAAAATATCCCACCAAAATGAAACAAAAAAACCATGGGAATAGGTGCCCATCTGTAGAGGAAAAGGTTATCAGATATAAAGATGAGTAAGCTGGATTTGAGAGTCAGAAAGGTTTCACGATGGGACAAACTTAAGTTGGGTTTCAAACAACAAAAAAGAAAAACATTCAAAGACACAGAAGAAACAAGAAGAAGATAGCAAGAAAATTATTTGTAAGAATACTGAGGTTACCACCAAGATCAAGAAAAGTTGTTGGTCTGATATTCAATGGAGAAGGAAAGCAATCAAGAGACAGCTTCAGGAGACCTCTTTAACTTTCTTGCATGCCTTTGCTGAAAAGAGAAACTGATCATGTGGCTGCCATTTCATAGGTGTGAGTAAAGGACAATGCCACATTTTTTAGCAGGGAAATATAGTCTAGGAAGCATTTAAGGTGTAAAGAAGTTAAAATCTTTCACATCAATTGGGTCTTAGGAGTTTTACTCCAGTTCGTACAGGGACCATCCTTGAGAACTCCTAAGGGTTCATAAGGGATCAGAGATCAGGATAGGAAACAGTAATCATGATGCCTAACAGAAAAGAGGGTTACAGCACAACCTTAGAATGTAATTTACCCTGGATTCCACATGGCATTTCACACCATACTCTGGGGCTTTCTTGCAGAAAAACATGACTATGCAAAACCAGTCCAAAATTATCACAAAGCTGGTTATAGAAATATATTTTGTTGCAGGCAGAAGTAATCTGTTGTGCAAATAGAGAAAAAAGAAACTGCTCTAAGGGTAGCTATGTTGAAAAACATGGTGAGGGTTTTTGAAGAACCAATGCAAGCACAAGTGAACTTGAGTCATCTCACTGCCTCAGAAAAAAGGTGATCACCCTATTGGCAATTATACATACTTGTACAGCATGGCACAATTTTAAAACAACCAACTCATTTTGTCCAGTCCTAATAAAACATCCTGGGAAAGCTGTGTCCAGTTTTCCAGCATGGCATTTCAATAATAAATCCAGCCACAAATTCTAAGAAGAGCAAGGACAATAATCAGAGACCTAGAAAAGCCTACCTAGAAGGAAAGATTGAAAGATTTGCGGTTGTTTACTGAAACAAAAATGAGGAGGGATGTGAAATAATGTGGGGAAAATGATCACAAAGAGGACTATTCTGTTCTTCAGATCTTTGATGGTCATGACAAAAGTCACAGACAAACTGAAGTAGCAGTCCTTCAGACAGTCAATAAAAGAGAATAAAAGAGAATTCCTAGCTGTGTGGAGAAGGGCAGTGATTCCACCGTACATCCTGCTACCATAACACCCACCCCTCACTGCAGAGGATGTGCAGTCCCCACATTGGATGTCTTTTAACTGCTTAGTGGATCATCTATCAGGATTTACATAATTAGAGCTGAACTGGACATATGGCGGGGTGATGGATTAAGTAAACAATCTCTCCTTGCCCTCTTGCTTTTTTGTCCATCTAAGAAAACAGGGCTTTCATCTGCCTCCTCCTTCATGATACGGTAGTCAGAATAATCCTCTGACACCTAAGCTGATCTGCTGCTGCAGATCACCCCCAGATGTGTGTCCCACGTTGCTATTCTTTCTCTGGAACCAAACCACAGTATTTGACTGCCCTGTGCTCAGCAGATGTGATGCTAATGCAGAGCCTTGTCCCTGGCATGTGGATACTGGGAGGGAAATGGGAACAGAGGTCTGTTTCTGTCGCGAGAGGCAGCACATGGTGCTGCACCCCAAATACGGCAAAGGCTTTTACTGAATTCAGTGCAAATAGGTGAAGGTGAAGGTGGAGCTTTCAATTTCCATACCTAAGTTTTGCCTGCTAGAATTCCTTTCCTTTTCTTTCCAGAGCTCAGTACGAGCAGACGGCTGCATGAAAAAGGGTGTGTGTGGAACAAAAGAGACTAAGGATAAGACAGCAACAGAGCTCTGAACACCACCTAATCCTGCTCAAACAAATCTGTTATTTGGGGTATTTAAAGAAAGAAGCCTGTCTACTTGACAAACCAGAGTGGTTCCAAAGAAACGATTACAACCTGTCGCATCAGGTCAGAGTGAAAAGACTTTCTATACAGCCAATGATTCTATAAATTACATTTACAGTCACTTCACTTCCCAGCCTGAAGCAGTGCAAACCAGGGCAAAATGAACAGTGACAAAAATGTGAGGTTTTACACAGTGGGATTATAAAGAATAATATGGAGATGGGAATGAACTTGATGGAATAGCAATGAAAGATTAATTGTGTGACGTGTGAGTAATTGGTTAATGGGACTGGGTCAGCACCTGGTGTCTGATGGTTTGAAAAGAGGATAAGAATTCAGCTTCAGCTATTTGAAAAAGGTTTTGCAGGCCAAAATGTTCCCAGCTCTGTAACTTGCAGAGTCTGGGAAATTAAATAAATCTAAATGTAAATTACAGAGTTGTCTGAGGCAGAAAAATCTCTCTGCTTTGAGACTGATATTCATATTGTCAGGGTCTGAGGCAAAGAGAGGCCAGAATGGGCATCCAGAAGGGAAAAACATGGCCGGGGCAAATGAATCCGAATGAAACGTGATGCATTAACCTGGAAGTAATTATAAAGAAAGGGCAGGGGGTAGCCTTGTTAGCAACTCCTCAGTGTGTAACAGAGAGCCATTATGGTAATATGAGACTGTAAAAAATGATGCCTTGTCTGCTCTGCAAGGATGTTAAAGAATGAGTGACACTTCTCCCATGAAAAGAAGGATTGCCCCGTTATCCTTCACCAACATTTTCTCTGTCTTGTCAACAACCTGCCTGGCTATTGCCCTTCGCTGCAGGTTGGCTACATCTCAGCTGTGCTATACCTGTGTGTTTTGGAAAGGTAAAAAACTCACAGCAACTCTAACAAAATTATAATGTAAAGATTATTTCAGCTGGTATTTAAATAGGCAAATTTTTAAGATTATTCATGAAAGTTTTTTTCCCTCTCTACTACAGTATGATAAGTCCACACTGTATTTGTAGGAAATAAAAAAAATCCAGTTTTCTTTAAACATTAAAGACCACACTCATTGGGATGTTCAGAGAAAATGTCGGCACTGAAGATTTCCATTTCAACATCTTACAGAGATGGGATTTTAACTCTGGACTTCCATATTTGCCTACAGTAATAAGAAGCAACACTCTAGTTCTAGAACTACAGGCAAGAACCTACCACTTTACTTGATCATGCCAGTATTAAGGAAGCAGAAATGCATGCAGGGATAAAATCAGAAAAAGTCATTTTACAAGGAGGAAAGGACATAAAAGGAAACTAGAAAAAGGTTTAGAAATAACATAGAAGTGTGAAAAAGACAACAGAATATACAGGTTGATTATTCAAATCAGAGGAGAGCAACAATTCATGGTACAAAGTTGTATGAAAAATCTCTTGCACCAGTCTTCATAAATAGTATTATGTGTGATCAGCTACCTAGAGCAATGGTTTTAGGAGACAGAAACCTAAGCTAGGAGAGGAATAGGATAAAGAAATACCACTTAAATAGTTTAGATGAATTCTTGTCAGTATTCCTCAAAGAACTGCCTGCTAAGGTACTGAAGAACTGAGACAAAGCAGACTCTGTAATCCTCATGGTCTTCAAGAACTTGTGGATTCAAGACAGGTTGAAGTGGTCAAGAGGAAGGTAAATATAGCCCCTGTGTGGTTAAACAAAAGGAGCCTGGGCAACCAAGAACAATTAGTTAAAGTTTCATCCATGATGACACACAAGAACAAATGACCACCCGGCAACTGACAAGCACTGGAATAGCACTCCTGACCCTTTTCATCTCCTTAGACATGTTCACAGAGCAGGTAGATCTGGGGTGAGACCTGGCAGACTGGATGCTGGGGAAGAGGACGACAAAAAATGTGGCCCCTTAAGGGCCAGCTGCCAACCATGGACCAGCTCCATCCCACTTACAGTGGTGTCCTGGACCATGAGCAGTTTGACACTGGCCTGGAGGCTGAGGCTGGGATGAACAACCAACAGAGAGCTGTAAAAGATAAACTGTGTGCCTTATGTCATTTCTCTGACAGGATCTGTTGGATCAGAAGGGGTATGTCTTTTGAGATACTCTGACTTTACTAAGGTTTCTGATGTTAATCTAGATTACTTTTTATAACCAAACCCCATGTAATTTTGTCTAAGTGAAATTGCCATGTGGTACCTTCATTGCTGCTCAGAAAAAGCCTCACCAGGGAGTTGCTCTATGTAATTCACTGATAAAAGGAGAAGAACATTTTTCACCAGATCCTGAGAGACTGACCATGGATCCACTTCTATGCCAGGTTTACTTTGTATTGGTTGCATTACAGGAGTGGTTACATTTGGAAAATGTACAAATGGTACCTGGCCATGAGGCCTTGCAAGCATTTGGAATAATAGGATTAAAGTCTTAAATTATTCTGTAAATTGAGGACATAGTATGAAATAAGCATTATGCTATTCAGTAAGAAACAAAGAGTAATACTTAAAAGGATTAATATAACAATAAAAATGTGGAAAGCTTGATTAATACAGTAGTGTACTGTTAAGGAATCCTATTTTGAGACAACAAATTACCACTGTAATTTGCCCTTTTTTTTGCATTTTGGGATGTATTTATTTATATATTCACTCAGATACATACTTATTGTGTATGTATATACTTTATGATTTTCTTATGCCTATACACACACACGCATGAAGGGACTAAAGCCAGTCATTGTCCAAACTCACTAAAAGAAAAGACAGGGTCAGATTCAGTCAGGTCACAACACAGCAAATGTGGATTTGAATATCACCAAATTACTAGGTGTGACAGAAGTGCTGTAGTCTCACTGTGCCCCCACACCAGAGTAGCTGAGGGAACAGCATGACCTTAGAGACAAACCATGAGAGAACATCTGTTCCTGTGGTACCTTTTTAATAATAAAAAATATGAGAATGTGCTGAAGGGCACTGACACAATCAAACATATGTACAAGCAACACTTTTGCAGTGCACCATGCATGGAGTGCTGTAAATCTAAGAGATTTTAAAGACAGGTATGGCTCTTCTGTGGAGAGAAGGAGCTAATCCTGAAGCATAGAGGTCTTCTGCTAAAAAGAAGGGAAACAGCAGGCAGTCTGCATCTCAGGTCAGTAGTGAAACAAGGGATGTATTCCATTGTTAAGCTGAATTTTACTTCACTTATAATCTTTTCTCGTTCAGCTTGTGTATCTATTCCTTTGACATATGACAACTGGATAATTACACTTGTAATTTGTTTCATTACGAAGACAGCCTAGTTTCATGGGATGAGCCAAATGTCATGGGATGAACCAGGGTGGAGATGATAAACTGGGAAGCACTGCCTCTGTGGAAATGATCATCCTAAGGCAGAATGCAGAGATCTGAGTCCTCAAGAGGTTCAGTGGCTGGTGAATACTCTTTGCAGGGAGCCAGCACAGGATGATTGTGCTGCAAGTTGTCATCCTCGGAGATAAAAAATATCAGAAAAATATATAGCCAACAGTTACACCTTCACCTCCAGGCATGACACCCATCATCAATGATTTTCAAGGAAAAGGTTAGACAAACACCAGTGCAAGGTACTCTAGGGAGGGTGGTCTCTTCCTCAGAGCAAGAGGATGAACACACTTCCTAACTTACATTTATCTTACTAATTTACCGTGTTACAGTGCACAGGACTGACAAGCACACCTCCAGGGGTTTGTACTAGCCCAATCCTTCCAACACTCCCCCAGCTTCCTCTATGGTCTGCCTGGCCAATTTATTACATTTTGTACCCTGAGAGGGTCCTTGTTAAATGAAGGAACTCACAGCCAATTAAAAATAACATGTTTTTATTCCTAAGTGCCATCCACTCAGCCACACTAGGGAGGTGATATCCCATTTCCCAGTGAGTCTAAATTGGTCTTTAGGTCCTTTTTACTCTGAGGGCAAAAATAATTGGTCTTGTGGTTAGATCTCTTCCTGGATATACACTCTACATTTTACACCCTGTGAGATCCATAACTCTGCTTGAACAAGTGATTGATCTGGCACGGACTGTTTTTACACTGTGAGTGCAAACAGGATGCCAGTTCAATTCTCATTCTCGCAAACAATCTCTGCCTTTCCCCTTGTAGTATGCTTTTATTTTGCCTTTTTTATTACACAGTGGAAAGCGTATATCACCAGATTTTCTAACATATATGCAAAGAGTGGAGTTTTCAGTCCTGCTCTGCACTGTTACAGTGAATCTTCACAGATCATATCAGCTCACATCTGCTGTGGAGGTCGTTCAGCTCCACTGGCATGTGGTAATTCCTCACTTCCATCCTCTCTGAGCAATGCAACGTGCATTTCATTTTCCTCGGAGCCATCTGATTTATCCCTCTTCCAACCTTGCTCCAAAAATGGTTTGACAGGGGCTTTTTGCCTTTCATTTCCTTTCATACCCCTCCCCTGCCCCCAAAGTGTCCAATTTTTAGTCGTTTTGACCAATAATTTTGTTTTCAAAATCTACAGTTGATGATCTCTTCAGAAGAAGGAATTCTTGTCAGGCAGTCTTCCCATTTGTCTATTTGCATCAGTTTGATATGCTGTGAACAGACATTGTAAAACTTAAGTCTTCCAGTCCTGTGTTCCAGTGTTGCTACCAAAGCAGAACTGCTCAGATCACATTCCCTTCCAGCAGCTACTGTGCAAGAATGCTCTTATTTCTGAATAACATAGATGAGTCTATTTTACAGCATTTCCTTTATGCCGGCGATTTTCATACAGCTTCTCCCTGTCAACCACCATGTCACTGCTGAGGTCAGTTTGGCACAGCACAATACACCTCCAAGTGAAGCTGGTGCATCTGCAGCAAGAACTCACATGATGTAGGAGGATCCTGCATATCATTTCACAGAAGAAAAGATCTCACTGAAATTCTCTGAATGCTGCAGCCAGCATAATATAGAAACCATCACAATCTAGGCCATTACCATTTCTGTATTTTCCAAGTCTTTCTGGATGTTTCCCTGCTACCACTGGTAGCGGAGCTCCACCTCTCCTCCTCATTATTCACAGAATCGTAGGATAATTCAGGTTGGAAAAGGCCTCTAGGGTCATTGAGTCCAATTGTTATCCTAACACTGCTGAAGTCCTCACAGAACCCTCCAGCCCAGCAGCTCTGCTGCTTGCTGTGGTGTGTCAGCCACTGAAAGCAAAGGACAGGGACATGAAAAGAGAGAGACAGAGTGCTGTCACACACTGCTCAGCCCACAGCAACTACAGGAAAAGATACTGGGATGGGAGAGAGAAGAGGAGATGGTGGTGAGAAATTGGCTGTCAGTCCAGTGCAGACTGACTGTTGCTCCTTTCTTTGGTCTAGATTCGGGGTCAGCAGCTCTCTCTGCAGGAAAGGGAGGTGAGCACTGTGACAGGAGTACAAAGGTACTGCACAAAGGTCTCACTTCAAGAAGATGCGGGGGTGCTCCGACTCAAGAGAAAGAAATGTAACTAAGAAGAAATGTAAGAAATGTAAATAAGAAATGTAACTTAGAGGCTTAGTCACTAGTGGGGTGTTCTCAGCATGTCTCATAGCTGGCCTTCTGTGCAGCCAGGGTAGCAGAAGGCACAATGGACATGAAAAGGCAGTCCAGAGTTAACTCCGGGCATTACACTAGATAGGGAGATTTTGGGGTCTGCTCCTCATTTCATGGTATGACATAAGTGTACAACATAAACCCTTGAGCTGCTTTTTATCACTTTGGCTAGGTGTCCTAGGCACAAGGCTAAAGAAGCTCTTCTCTTTTTTTTTCCTTGGGTGATTTTTGGTTGGTTGGTTGGTTGGTTTTTTTTTGTTTGTTTGGCTGGTTTTTTATGTTTGTTTTGTTTTGTGGTGTTGTTTTTTTGTTGTTGTTGTTGCTGTTGTTTTTGGGTTTTGTTGCTTCTGTTGGGTGGGGGGTTCTTTTGCCAGCTGTGAAAAGGCCTCTCTTACATGCCTGGATATACATTTAAGAGAGAGCTTTTAAGTCTTTTTCCACCAATGCTCCAGTGAACTAAGAGCATTCTCAACATTTATCAGAGATTGGTGTTCAACCTATTTTAGGCTGAATTAAGGTTAGAATGAGGCTTACCTATTTCTTGTGTATGTTCTAGTCATTGATTTCTGAAAGCATAACTTGTGCACCACCTCCTCAGATGAAGTTAGCTGTACGATCATGCCATGTCTAGCTTTTGGAGTTGTTTTTATTTTTCAGGTGGTTTGGTTGAGGTGTTTATCCATTTTCCCCTGAACTCATGATGATAAATGACAACTCATACTTGTATTCTCAGAAAAGTTAATGCTGAGAATTTACATCACATAGGGTGACATTTTGTTACTCTGCTCTGTACAGGGCTACACAGTCCTGAAACACTTATGGTGATTTTTCATTGCTTGAGCTCTAACTTGAGTAGAGAGTAGGTTCACAGTTGCTGTGTATGAAGGCAAGTGTGAGTCATGTCCTAAACACCCCAAAAGCTGTAAAGAAATAGAAAGCACAATTTTAGAAAATTTTAGAAAACACCTAACACAATTTTATTTGCAAAGTAGTTTTAAAATAAAGTTTAATTTTGGGTATTATTTATATGAATACAGCCACATAGCACTGCTTCAGTATGGTAGCCACGCTAACACTTTTGTAAATCAGATTAGCTCCAACACAATGTAAATCCCTCCTTCACCTTCTTCACTCACTCTGCTTATGTTGTTAGTGAACTACAGCTGGCTTGGGGTGGGATATCTGGTCTCCAGGACCTTTGCTGGTTATTTCGTGATTCCTAATCCTGAGCTTAAATACTTCCTTTGTGTGTGTGTCTGTGTGCTGAACAATCTTTAATGCAGCAGCACTTTACTCCTTCAAGGCTTGCCCAGCTCCAAACTGTGGCCTCAACCGTGATCCACCTACCTTAAAACAGCTACTCACGTATGCTGCAAGGCATCTCATGAAAGAGTTTCTATCAATCAACCTTTAACAACCTTTCAAACCACAGATGATCCATTCATACCTATTCCCTGGAGCACCTGTGGTGTTTGGAAGCAGGCAGGAGTCTTGCAAATAAAACCAAACCTACCAATTTAAGTAGGTCAGTGAAGCCTTGGGCAAACACAGCTTGGGACCAGGTCTCTGTAAACAACAGCTGAGTTGTCATTATCAAGAATTCTTAAATGAGATGGAAGATACCTGATTTTCCATAGTAAAAAATACCCAGCAGCTTGCAGGACTCCTAGAGTAATCCCAGCCTTGCTCTCCAAATCTACATTCGGTACTTTTCACAGGTACAGTTTGCCGTACAGCAGTTTTTTTCCCTTGTTCAAACCCTTGTCAGCTTGTTACAAAGCTTGTTACAAACCCTTGTTACAAAGCCAAACTTAGGAGCTTTTTTGAAAGCGGATTCTATTCAAAACCACTGCAGTTTGGAAAGTTCAGATAAAAATTTGGGAAATTCCACTTTACATTACAGAAATGCCAATCTTTCAAAGAGTCCCACAGACAGAACTGAACTCTACAATATACATATTTCTTAAAAGAAAATGTAGATCAAGTCCAAAATGAAGGTCTAAATACTGCAGAATCAACCATTTATTTCAATACTGAATCAACCACAGTTCACACAAGTGCAAATATTTTCCCCTGAGCCTCATTAGATGCTCAAATTGAAAATTACTATTTGGCTCAAAATTAGTCAAGGTAATATTTCCAACAAAGTTTCAGCAAGATTTTCATTTAAGATTAACAGATCCCCACCTTCCTTGTAAACAAGAAATGTGAGCTCAATGAATTACCTTGCCACCACTATGAAGCAGAGAACTCTTGCTACCATCATCTGCAGGGGCGTGCTCAAATATGTATTCTTAAAATTTCTCACAGATCAAACTGCTGGCACGGAAAGCACTGGAGAGAACCAGCACATGGGAAGTAATTGTTGACAATCGTGGAAAGAAAATGAGGGAAGCAGTGACTGCTAGCTATGCCGGGGAAGCAAAATAGCTGTCTGGACTGAGAGAAAATCTGAGATTTCATCCTCCAAGAGGACCCAGCACACAATTCCATGCTCTGTATAGGGAAGCACACAGACTGCTGATTCAAATTTGGCAGTAAAGTCTAGGCTACGAACGATCTAATTTATCTCAATTCGTATCAGCTTAGCAAATTTGGAAGAGTTTATATGAAAATAGGTAACAAGGGAGTCACAAAAGCACGGATTTAAAAGTCTTTAAGCAATAATGACTTTTCATAATGCCTGATCTTTTTAATTGATGTCCCTCTGGTAAACAACAAGGAAATCATGAAGAACAGAATGGAATTTTTGCTTAGGAAAGGTAAGAATACAAAAAAGCAGGCAAACAGGTTTTGTAGTTCTTTAGCAAGAGGAAAATAGCCTACAATTTCACTGTCAAGGTGAAATACAAAGAATACCTCTGTGCATGTTTACACAGAAAACAGTAATCAGTCAATCATCAGACATAGCTGATTATATACTTTGATATACAAGCATTAAGCATAAAGCTAAAATGCCATAAAATGACTCTGCTGACATCATTTGCAAAAACAAAGCCCTTATGACAACAAGAATGATTAATACAGGGAAAAATCTCAAAAAGAAAATAGTATTTTTAATGCAAAAGCATTTAAATCACAAGGGAGGCAAGAAATAATAAGGAATGTAAATAATGAATAGTGGACAGGAAAATAATTGCTGTCTTCTTCCTTCTTTTCTCCATCAGACTGGAATGACATCCAGATACACTGGAAGACAAGAAGTCCAAATTTGAATAAAGTACAGTTTGATTGAGTAGGCAAACCAAAAAAGTGTGACCATCCTGTTAAACCGACTGTCACAGGGCACTCCTGAGATTAATAAACCAGCAAAATTAAAGGAAGTCTACACATAATCCTATTAATAAAATTGTCCAGCTGTAACGCCAAGCAGCAATGCCAAACAAAAATAAAGAGGTGTAATTTAGAGTTTCAGGGCTGATCTGTAAGGAGTAAACATATTAGGAACCATATGATATCCTACCATCATTTGGTATCCTACAAGCATTTGGTAGTAGCTGCTATATGGTGCAGACTATTCTCTAAACATAGATACACAGAGCCCAAAGTCAATCAGTGTCCATACCCTGTATGACAGTCCCTAAATTCATATGCTGTGTCTACATTCCACTACAGCTTACAAGTTACTGTTCCTGATAGTTGCATACAATGTAATGTTTCTTAAAGACCTATCCAAACAAAGGGTAGGGCTTTTTTGTGTGTTTGTGTGTCGTTTTTTTGGTTGTTTTTGGTTCAGGTTTTTTTAGTTAGAAGGAAATCAAAGAAGGCTCTTGGGGCAAGAAGAGCACTGGCAGGAGACGGAGCGAGGTGATCCTTCCCCTCTGTCCAGTCCTGGTGAAACATATCTGGAATGCTGGGTCTAGTTCTGGCCTCCCCAGAGCAATACTGACACAGACCTGCTGGAGTGAGTCTAGTGAAGGGCCACGGATGTAATAAGGCACTAGACAGACCTGAGGATGGTTTTCTTGGAGAAGACTGATGACAAAATTTTAAGCAAAAGAAATGTCACAAAAATTGTTGATAAAGATTGTTGAAATCTCAATAAGGGTTTTTATAAACTAGTGTTGGTTAGGATACACAACTGCCTTAAGAAAACTTAACACATACCAGTAGTTACAAACCACTGTCTTGAATACTGAAAATATTTATTATTTCAACAGTCTATACTAATAATTTGTGAGAGGTTAGTTTTTATTAGGGTGTCCATTTGTTTTAGACTTTATGCTGTGATTTTAAGGAAGGTCCCCCATTTCATTACTTCTAATTGAGACAAAAAGACTGCATGGACTTTAATTAATCTCCTGGACAAACAGAGTTTAGAAATGACAAACTGCACACAGACAGCTGCCTGATCAAAATTCATTGAGTCTGTAGCAAAACGGGGCTGAATGAGAAAACATACAGGCCACCAGGACTAACTACCTTAAGCCTAAAACAAAGATCAGAGGGTTGCTTAGGGTCTTATTTCTCTGTGGGGTTTGGTTTTCTTTTTTGACACATATGATGAAATGTGGTGTGTGGCCTTGGACTGCCACTCACTGCTTTCTATTATCTTCAGATTTATTGCTTGTTTTGCACTTAGACAATTCTCTCATTTTTCTGTCTGAATATGTTTGTAACATGGCTAAAGTTGTATGAAGAAATTCTCGTTTTGTCCTTATTTTTCTGAACACCTTCCCTCTAAATAGCAACTCATATCCTGCCTTTCACCATTCATTACTGTTACATCGTAGATAACTGGCCTATGTGAACTGACTTACTGATCTCAGCCCCAGCCTAGCAAGGTGCAGAAATGCTGTCATAACTGCTGCTGGTTGGCACCTTATTTATAGACTCAATAGCATATTAATCAGTATCTCATGGAAAACTGCACCACAACTTTCCCTTTAAAAAATGTCAGTAGTTTTCCAGTAATGTGGCGGCACCATATAATATGTTGTCAAAGAGTCATCTGATATTGCTTCAGTGGTTTTATGTTGTACTCCATAAAATATAATAGGGACCTCCCAGGTTATTGCCCTGCTCATGGATAAGAAAAAGATTTTAATTACCTCCAGGATAATCGGATTTCTTACTTCGAGATTTTCTGTAAATGAATGCTGATTTATGGAATGCAAGCAAAAATTCAGGAGTATTATATGCTTTCAGGAAAAGAAAATTCTTCACTCTCTTGACAAAGCTAAGCTGAGTCTCCATTGATCCCAAGGTCACTTGACCGTATATTCCCAAATCTATGGCAAACCATCAGCCAATACTGAAACTTAGGAACCCATGCAGCAGTTTGCAATACATGGCCAGACCTGGTGCACACTGTGAGCAGGGTGGACATCATGAGGGTGTAAACCACACTGGCTGGGTGGGCTGACAGTGTGCCAACCCCCTTCACCACCTGTAGCTGATCCCTCAGACCTTAACACCACTTTCTGTCTCCCTCTTTGTAATGCTGAGTGTGTCTGAGTGGCCATGCTGACATAGAGGTCAGGAGAAAGACCAGCTGAGGTTTAAAGAAGTTCCCAGTCCATGTTGGGTGGCTTCTTTTTAGCCTGATGGTTTTCATGCTTCAGGTTACAGTGCAGCCCCAGTAAAAGTAATGTTTGCAAAACTGATGGGCTAGTAAGATGTAGAACAAGTGCCTGGGGACAGAGGTTCCTTCATCTGTCTTTGTTACCAGCTAAAAATTGTCACTGGACAACACTGAGCATCACTGTCTTTGGGAGATCTTCCCCTTGGACTGTTTCCATTTTTCTTCCATGTACTCAGTGACCAGGCCACTCTCTCAAGACATGAAATCTGAAATGGATCACTGGCCAGACATTCCCATTTCTCCAGCTCTGGTAGCATGACAAGTGCATCTGGCATCTGTGAGCCCTTCTTCCTTCAGGGATTTGTGACTGCTGAGCTGACTGCAGTTTTTTCAGAATGTTTTTTTTCAGAACAAAGCACTCTCTTTTTCAAAGGTACACACATGCAGAGCAGAGAGCTAAAAATAAAACAACCTTTTCTGGATATTTCCTTCCTCCCTCAAAGAAAATTTTCGCTGAAGCTTTGATACATTCCAGTCAGCTCAATACACTTCCTTCAGTTTATGCACCCCTTTTTTGTCAGAGACTCTTAACCACCTGTTGGTAACTACTTCATTCATCTTCATTCCCATTAAACCCTGCCATCTTTAAGGCTTCATTATCTCCTCCAAATTTAGGTCTAGTAAGGCAGACTAAAATTTCTCAGCCTAGTTAAACTACTCTAAAAAACTCACTTCTCCAGAAAAAAAACCCTATAGTATAATACTGATTATTTTTTCCGTCTGCCATAGCTTTCCCTGTTCTCCTGGTTCTACCTGTTAAAATCTTTAACTCTCTCTGGGCAGGCAGGATGATATCTACCTGTAAATGGAGGCACACAGAGAACTGACTACCAATCACATCCATATTGTTTCATCCTCTGCCAAGTAACATTGATATAAAATGTTGTTCAGACACATTTTTGAAGTAAATGGGAACACAGCTCCAGTTTACTAACAGGACTCCAGTTATTACAAATTAAGCATCTGTGATATGTGAAAAGAAGTCATAAGGAGGTATCCAGAAGAATGCAATTGCCTGTGTTCTCAGGAGAGCTAAATTACAGTAAGTATGTGCATATATCCCTTTCTGCTTCATACCCCAGAAGGGAGCGCACTTATTGAGGTCATGGTTAGTCTTGGGATAAATTCCTTCTGTTTTTTGAGAGAGTTTGAAGAGAGTGCTTGTACCTAAACAAAAAATTTTCCAGTAAGGAAAAGCACAAGATTATGATAACAGAGAGTAGGACATCTCAGCATGTGAATCCTTGCATCTAAGTCTTTGTTCTTGTTCATGCTCAATTTAAAAAAAATGCAAAGAGGACCTGTTTGGGAAATGAGATTTTGAGTCCATCCGAGCCAAGGAAGACACTGAGCTGCGTTTTCTGCCTTTTGAGAATGTTCTTTAACTCCTGATTTACTGTAGAAAAGGCTGCTGGTTAGTTTCAACCTTATGAATATCAGCTGCTGGAAAATCCATTACCGGTACAATCCTAATTGTAATATAGGGATCATGTTGGGCCACAGTGCTGAAATCTGGACTTTAATTTGCCAAAGTTCCTCCTGCTTGTTGAAGGCAATTTCTCCATAAGAGAAATACAAAGTTCAGTTTTCACTTGATAATAATGGATGTATTCCTGAACAGGACTGTGGGATTTAGTTTATACATGATGATGAGTTTTGTCTTGAGATGCTGATAGTAAATCTGCTGCTGATGGCAATTTACTGATTTCATGTGAATTTTTTTTTTTTAATTCTTCTAACCTAAAACTAAATGAGGATATTTACCAATCTCACTGATAACTTTTCATTCAGAATCCTCATGTGAATCACATTACGTAAACAATGGCCTTTTGTAGGTAATATATTAATATATGGGAATTACATTTAGCAAGTGCATATCTTTTAACATGATCAAACACAGAGCTTAGCCACATTAATATAAATGAAAACCTGATTGTATTACTGTTTGCAGTCGCACAGTGCACTGCACTGATAACAGACGTGCCAGTGCACGCACTACAGGTTATGCAGGACAAAGAAGGATTTTGCTTTGTGAGTCTTTGTTGCTGAATATGTTATGAAGAACAGAGATTTTGGTTGCTAATACCAGTAGAAAGTCTGAAAAAATTTTGGAAACTGTTGGCAAGTATAGAGAGAAGATGAAGAGACATATCTCTTCCCTATATTTATACAAAGCCTTTGAGTTAAGAGAAATGAATAAAAATAATCCTTTTTTTGCCTCCCTTAAGAAAGTCTTCTTTATAACAGGTGAATTACTGTTATTTTCATAGGCCTTGGGTGTGCATGATTTTGATAGCTATAGTAAAGACATACATACAGCAGAAAAAGGGCAGAACTAATTACTGATAAATATTTTCAGTATCAGATGACTTTCACTTTCAGCATTTAAGGGTCCTAAGCATTGGTTATTATTTATTTGATGAACACTTACTTTATGTTCTTTTTCAAGAAATGAAAGCATTTCCACAGACAGCTGTAAGAAAAACTAAAATACTTTTTGATATTTACCATACATATTTATCAAAACATATATCTTGTAATCTTTATTATCTGTTCTTTCTCAAAAAATATCTTGTACTCTGCCCAGTTTAGACTTCCAAAAACTACCAGATTTTGAAGCTAAAGCTCGTTTTCAAAAGGGGGAGACATTTTGAATCATAAGTCTCCTTGACAGTTAATGTCATTTTACTCCTAAATTACTTCTGGGAACAGGATTTAGAAGTGCAAATCAATGATATTTTTTATAAGGATTTTTTTCCTGTGACCTGCAGGGGGAATCTGAAAATATTGAAAAGAAATATAAATACTAACTGACCTATTCTGGTTGCTTGCAAGAATCTATGGATTTTATCAGTCAGCATGCCTGGTTCAAGACTTCTCACCTTTGTAGGCAAAGCTGAATTTTGCCACCTTGGTGTTCTCAAAAAAATAGTTTAAAAAGCTTTTCCTGGAAAGGTCACTAAGATGCTAAGGTCTGTACCTTTCTTTTTTTTCTTCTCAGGAGCACACAAAAAAGTTCCAGCTAAAGGAGCGAAATAAAAATAGAGGAATAAAAAAAGGTCCAAGGAACAAGGCACATCAGTGGGCACCTCATCATTCTGCTCTTGGCTCATGCCATACTTCTACCTCACACTTCTTCATCTAGGTCTCACCAAGGCAACCCTGTGATGGGAAGGACTAGGCACCCCACGAGCATAACTAACCTCAGAGTCAGCACTGGGTCCTACACTGAGAGAGAGAGAGAGAGAGCAGGAGAGTGAGAGCCAGTCTCGGCACATCTCAGCTTGTTTTGTCACACTGCCTCAGTTGCACCTCACACCTCGGGGCTGGCAGGATGAAGTGGGGCAGGTGGACTCAGGGCTGGACTTGGCACAAGAAAGCTCACATGGCCCAACCACGGGGAAGGCACACTGATGGGAAAGGGATGTGATGACTCCCAGGTCCATTAGGGTAGTCCACAAAATCTCCTGGAGAACTGCTTAAGCCATGATACCTAGCCTAAAAGCTCTAATAACTCAGCAAGTGCAGAGCTCACAAATTTGGGTGGAGCCTGAACACTCTACCTGTCAGGCTAAACCAGTGAACAGTGCTTGAAAACAGAAGCTCAATCCTCAAGCAGAAAATTAAATATTGTTAACCTGAAAAATATCTAAACACCTATGTTTGATAATGCACATTGATATCTACTCACCTGCTGGAATGCAGCCAGCTTTGCCAGACACTGACAGCAAAAAAAGAAGCATCTTCCTTTAATTAGTACGTCCAGATTCATCCAAAGTTGCAGCCTTCAGTCAAGCAATGCTCTAAAGAGTCAAGCAACAGTCTAAGCATGACAGAACCTGTCAAACTTCGCCTCATAATAACAAACACAAGTCCTTGGATATCAATCTCCATTTTTATTTCTAGATAGTTTTTTATCTTAAAGTGACCTAAATCAGGGGATATTAATACTTGAAAAATGAAAGTTTACAGTCAAACTTGAAAATATTTTCTCACTCTTCTCCCTAAAGCAGGTATACTGACTGTTGCCCAGGGAAGTAGTGGAATCACCATCCCTGGGAGTGTTCAACAGTGGGATGTGGCACTTACAGACATGATTTAGTGAACATGTTGGTGCTGGGTTAACAGTTGGACTTAATGATCTTAGAGGTCTTTTCCAACTTAATGATTTTATGATTCTATGGCAGTCATTTTTACTTGTCAAGGCAGTACTAGTATGAAATAGTGTTCAATATAAAAAAAATAAAAACTACCAAATGATCTGGGTATTAGAGTAAATCAAATCTGCTGTTTAAAAATGGACTTGGCTAAGAAAAAATTCAAAATACATATCTTGATGGATTCTCATATTGATGAGAATATGTTATGAGCTACACTGCTCAGCATTTGTCAATATTTGAGAAGTTATGAGTGCCCCCACCATTCTCCCTAAGGATTGGACTTGGATGTTTAACCAACAGAGAAATCTTTCCTGATTTTACTTGCAGAAAGACTAGTGAGTGTAAGAGCAAAATCAAACTGTCGCTTGCAAACTGAGTTAAATTTCACTTGAATTCCAGCATCCTGAAATCCTTGTAACCTTTTGCTGATGTGCTGGAGGGAAATATGGTCATGTAAGAGCTTGATAACATTAAAAATCAGGTAGCATTCTTTCTTAACACTTCCAGAGGCTGGTAAGGAACCACTGGAGGATGGTGTTTGTTGCCTGATGATAGAAGTCCTCAAGGAAATCCTTGTAACTGAACAGTATAACTAAACATAAAATCCTATGAATCCCAGGAAGATACTGAAAGACACTGCTGAAATAAATATCTGACTCAAAATAAAAAAATCCATCTACTCACTAGGGTTGCAAGAACAGTTGGGATGATTTTAAAGCAGGACATTAAATCCCCACAAAAACTGTATGAAAATCACGAGTGAGTTAAATTTAGTATCTGTAATCAAGTCATTTACATGGTGTGTAACTCTATGCTGCTCTACTGGACAGACTGAAACTCCAGTGTGAACTTGAGTTGAAGGGACGGGGATGTGTGAATGAGGGGGCAGAGATCCACCTGCAGCCTGTGGAGCACTCCATGCCAGAGCAGGTGGGTGCCTGAAGGAGAATGTGACATGTGACCCCGTGAGATGCCTGTGATGGAGCAGGTTTGCTGGCAGGACTTGTGACCTCACAGGAGACCCATGCCTGAGCAGTTTGTGGAGAACTGCAGCCCGTGGGAAGGATCCATGTTGGAGGAGTTTAAGGAGGAGTTTCTCCTGTGTGTAGGACCCCACAGTGGAGCAGAGGAAGTAAAGATTTCCTTGCAGCCTGTGGTGCAGACCATGGTGAAGCAGGCTGTGCCCCTGCAGCCCGTGGAGGACTGTGATGCAGACTGTACTAATGGTAGACCCAGCAGGAATCCCTTGTTAACCAGGCTGGGAACAAGGGGAAGAGTTCATTACAATGTTAAACCAGAAAACCAGGCCCGAAAGAGCCAGGGATGGAGATTGTAATGGGTGTGCCTTTCAACTGTTGTGAGCCACGATCTGAGCTGTGTTACAGGAATTAGCATAACAGGAACCTCCTGAACCATGGGGAGCAGTGAATTAAATCCTTGTTTTGCTCTGCTTGTGTGTACCGCTTTTGCTTTCCCTATGAAACTGCTTTTGTCTCAACCCATGAGTTTTCTGTCTTTTACCCTTCTGATTCTCTCCCTGGTCCTGCTGGTAGGGGGAGTGAGTGAGTGGCTCCGTGGGGCATGGTTGCTGGCTGGGGTTAAACCACAACACATGGAAAGAAGAAACGCGTTTCAGTAATCCTGAGAGAGCTGGAGATGTTTTTAAAGCTAGACTGGAGCTTACTACTTTTTTTATTTATTTTAGAAAGAACTTTTATTTACTGTATTTTATCAGATATAAGATGGGGGGCTTTTTTTGGATAATACTAAAGATAAATACTGATGTGATTTACAGACAAATGGAAAATGACAGGAACGCTGCTCTAAAAAAAGAATCTGTTTTATTTGTATATAGTTAGGAAACATGAAAGCCCAAGAGAGCATATAATTGCATTTAAGTTATTCAGAGTGCAGGGTGGGGGAGAAAAATATTGTTATTCTGTTAAGCTCAAGAGAGCTGTCAGCTCTTGGGACTCTGAGGTATGTATTTGCTTTCAATGCGCAGAAAATAGAGAAAGAATCCAGACAAGGGACAATCTAAATAGCTAGAACAAATGAAACAACTGAAATAAACACTCCCTAGAGGATTCAACAATTCCTGCAGCTACTGACATACTGGCACTTGTGATTATAGTGGATTTCATAATGGTGCTGACTTTTCTTACCAGAGTTTGCAAAAGCAAAATAGCGTAATGGCAGACTCTTACACTTATTACCTCTGAACAACACCTGGTAAATTGGGTTAGCAATAGGGTTTAAAGAGCAAGAAAGCCTACAGCTTCAGGGAAACTGGGGTTGGAAAAGTCATTCCAAGTAGATCACAGCAAGGCAGTAAGATTACTTGCCTCTACACCTTTCTAATCTGGGCACCCATGGTGATGGGATGAGGGGAAGCCATACAAGAAGCGGCTGAGGTCACTTGGCCTGTTCAGCCTGGAGAAGAGGAGACTGAGGAGAGGCCTCATTGCAGCTACAACTTCCTCTTGAGGAGCAGCAGGAACAGATCTCTTCACTCATGTGACCGGTGACAGGACTTGAGGAAATGGCCTGAAGCTGAGTTGAGGGTGGTTTAGGTTGGATACCAGGAAAAGGTTCTTCACCCAGAAAGTAGTTGGTAGGCCACTGGAATAGCTCTCCCGGGAAGCAGTCACAGCACCAGCCTGGCAGAGGTCAAGAAGCACTTGGGCAATGCTTTCAGGCACATGTGTGATTATTGGTGTAGCACTGTGGAGGGCCAGGACTTGGATTTTGATGATCCTTGTGGGTCCCTTCCAACTCAGGATATTTTAGGATTTGATGATTCTAGAATTCTGGGAAATTTTCTTTTCTGTGGTCTTGCTTTTTCTCTCAAGGCAAGGAAGAAGAAAGGAAAGTGCAAGCACTTCCTATCTTCACACCAACTTAAAGGTTTTCAGCAGAGATTGCAAAAAATGTTTAAGGCATAATGCCATCAAGATGACCTTACTGTTACTTTAGAACACTTCTTGCTAGTGCTGCAACGGTTGGGGGTTTTTTGTTTGCTTGTTTAATTTTAATGCTTTTTGCTTAATTTTCAACCTCAATTCCTTAGGTCTCAGCCTGTTTAGGATCAAAATACGTGCAAGTGCTAGTATGCATGCACATCTTTCTGTCCTTTCCCTTACAATTTTTGAAAATGGAGATGTATTTCAGGAAAACCTTGCTTACATAAATGGTCAACTAAGTAAAGAAGGTTCTCCATTACTATCCTATCTTCTCCAAGGGAAAAGCTGCAGATACTACTCAACAACAAATCTCTGCAGTCAAAAATGCATGTTAGGAACATTCCAGCTAGCAAAAACTTCAGTTGAATTAGATCAAAGAATTCAATGAGATGACCAAATCCCTTCAGATACCAGGCTTCCTTATCTCTGCTTCTGATAGAGCTACCTTTCTCCTCGTTTGCTTTGAAATACACTGATCTTGATGTGTTCTTGACTCCTAGCATGCCTCATTTTTGGAGATTAGGGCAGATTCCTGGGAACTGAACACCTCTCTGATAAATTCTAGAGGTACAGAAGTAGGAGAGTGCAAGGTTTTATGATAATTAACAGGAAATCACTAGTTGCATGCTATGAGACATTGCTGAGAGTAATTATTATAGACAGTTATATTCAATGAACAGTTTAAAGTTAATGCTGCAAATATTACTTATGACCTTTCAAATATGACAGAGAAAAGTCAATATGACCCATGAACTTGGTGGGTGACCTACTAACTTATTCCTACAAGGTGCTGACCTCGTCAATTAGAAGACACACCAAGGCCACAAAGTCAAACTTGTTCCTGCAGGAGTTATAGCTAGAAGACCATATGGGTGCACACAAACAGGCACACTTATATTGCTGTGGATGGTTGGAAAAGATTTTGGTTAATAAACTGTAATTATTTCTTCAAAGTACTGCACTTAAATCAAAGGTAATTTTTCAAAAATAGACATGGTACAGTGAAAACAATGCAAGATTAATAGCTTCCCCCAGTTGCCAGCCTCTCTCAGCATCATGAAGATATGATGAAAAAGCCTCTGATAGAACAGACTAAGGCTAATTTACATATCCTCTGCCCTGATGTGAAATCCCTTTTGGTTGATAAGGTCTAATTTTCCCTCTAATGCTGTGCAAACTCTAAAAAATGAAGAGTTCATTCACAGAGCCTAATGAAGATCTTCCCCTTAAAACATCTGCCTTTTTTATTTCTCCAAGAATTCCTGTAGGCATATTCATTTTCATTTGTGTTGAGGTAACACCAAGGGAATGTACCCAGAAACAGAAGCTAGTAGGAAGGCAGAGGACAGTGTGAAGTCTCTAACAGACTCACTTCTGTTATTCCTGCAAGCTAAGCTCATGATGCCAAAGTCAAAGAGAGGGAATCACTGCACAGCTGCCTACTTAAACCTTACTCATGAATGGAGAAAGAAGATCCCACCCAACAAAGGTGATAAACGAAGACTTGAGAAAGGAGAGGGCTCAAGAGGGACAAAGACACCTCAACGGTACATCTTGAGGTCATGTTTCCAAACAGTGGCTTTTGTCTCTAGTATGACTAGGTATGGACTCAGCATACTTCAAGCTTTAAGTACTGTGTTGGTCTGAAAACAAACCAGTGGGAGATCACAAGTCAGGATTTAAATTAACGGGAAAATAAAATTAGGCACAAGTGAAATAATATAAGGAAAAGCACTGACAAAGTCAGATACAACCTGACACCCTGTTAGGGTGGTGGTAGCAGTCCAGATGAAGTAGCTCAGTTGGAGCGATGATCCTATGGAAGGTCTCCAGCTGAAGGTCCAGTGGTAGCTTTGTCCTCTGCTAACCCAGTAGACAGGGCTCCCTTAGGCAGTTCTGAGGGCAGGTTATATCCAGGTGGGAATGCTTGGCTCCTCCCTCCTGGGTGGAGCATCTCACAATAGGATGAGATAAGTCCATGAGTCATGTGGGGGTTTCTTGATGGCCCATTGTCTGTTATCAGGGGTGGGTCATTAGCAGGCGATAACAGCTAATGGCCCACAGCTGGCGGTAATACAATACTTACATACCTCTATATTGTAACCTAGGACAAGTACCCAGGCCTAAACATTAACTAATTGACCCTAATAATCTGACACTCCATGTAGAAAAATTAGCACAATAAATATCAATACTTTCCAGACCTCTGATATGCAATATGTATTGTATATCCCACTTACAGCCATCCTTAAACACGCCATAAAAATAATTTTTCCATAGGGAAAAGAAAACAAATCAATGGCTTCCAAGCAAAACAAGACTCTCTCCCCATAAATGAAATGAAACTGAACGTTAGATAGTGCTGCCGGACAGGCTTTCACAATAAATCAGTTTAAAAGACTTGCAGATGCTGACACCAAAATAGGAATAGGGCACTTGCGCCTCAGCCATGCTTACCTCTGTAATTTGCACTTCGAGAGACCTTTTTAATCTAAACACGTCAGAGTACCTGACCAACATTAAATTTGTCAATCAAAAGTTTCCGATATATTAACCTCCTTGTACCTGAAAGGAAACTGAGGCACAGTATGATTAATCAAAGTTTTCACAAAAATTAAAAAAATAAAAGAAGACATATAAAAATCCCCAAACACTACAGAGATAGAAACATGATTTTAGGTAGCTGACTTTCAGCCTGTACTTTAATCATCAGTCAAAAAGTTCCTTTGTAAATGAGATATATTTGCCTTCCTAATGAGCTGACAAAGTGCAGCAATCCTGATTATCACAGCACAACAATTACTTTTGTGTTATGCTGGCATTTCTGCAAAGCTGCTAAGACAAAAAGACACACAGGAAGCCAGGGTAACACTATAACAACCTCTCTTGCACCCTGCTATCACACATTAGAGAATAAGCAAGTTGTTGAGCTAATGGGGCCTATGGAGATTAACATCAGTTTCTCCTACTAATACTTTATTTTTGATCTCCAAAATTCCAGCTATGAGAGAAATATATATCTGTGAAGGAACAATAGAGGAGGCTGATGCTGTCAAACTACAGAGCTTTAAAGTTGCTGGGGGAAGGGAACTTCAATCCACCCCACTCCTAAGAGTTTGATGCCAGGGCCAGTGAGAAATGCCCAGCGGCTGTAGAGGGATTGCAATTCAGGAGAGCACCTGAAGAGCAGCATAAAGGAATTCCAGCCACTTCAGGCAGCAAGTCAGCTTCACTGTCAGCCAGTTAAATGCCCCTATACAAACATATAACAATGCCCCATAACATATAGCATGGGGAATAAACAAGAGGAGTCAGAGATTGCACATGCTTGTAGGGCTGTGCTCTTATTGGCATCATGGAGATGTGGTGGGCTGGCTCCTATAACTGGAGTGTTGGAATGGAAGGATACAGGCTCTTTAGGAAGGACAGGCAGGGGAAACCAGGACGGAGTGTCACCTTCCATGTCAATGACCTGCTGGAGTGCATGGAGTTCCACCTGGGGATGGATGAGGAGCAGTCCAAAGCAGGGGCAGGGTAGCATTATAGCGGGGGTCCAAGAAATATCAAGGTTAATATCAAGCTCAGGAGTGACACACCCTGAGTAATTCAGACAAAACTGCCAGTAGGCCTGTATGTATCAACATGGACCTGTTGGACAGAGTCCAGAGGAGAGTCACAAAGATGATCAGATGATCTGAGTACGTCTCCTAAGAAGACAGGTTGAAAGAGTTTGGGTTTTTCATCCTGAAGAAGAAAGGTTTCAAAGAGACCTTATAGTACCTCCCAGTACCCGAAGGGGGCTACAAGAGAGCTGGAGAGGGACTTTTGACAAGAACATGTAGTGATAGGACAAGAGGAGAGGCTTCAAACTGAAAGATGGTAGATTTAGATTAGAGATTAGGAAAAAATTCTTTACTGTGAGGGTGGTGAAACACTGGAACAGATTTCCCGGAGAAGATATAGGTGTCCCATCCCTAGAAGTGTTCAAGGTCAAGCTGGATGGGGCTTTGAGCAATCTCATCTAGTGGAAGGTGTCCCTGCATGTGTCAAGGGAGTTGGAACTAGATGATCTTTAGTGTTTCTTCCAATCCAAACTGTTCTATGTTTCCATGAAAATTTTCCCTACCCACCTTCCTCAGGGAACATTCATAGAAAATACCTTCACGAGGATCTTGCAGTCAAGGTCCAGTCTGGCCAGAATAGGCACACTAGCAGGTGTTAAGTGCCACATGAGTTCTACACTGTGTGCAAAACTTCTTGTAACAAGATGCTGCTGGGAAAAACCCCAACCAGTTAGCATGTTTCTGTGAACTGAGCACTTACATATGCTTGAAGCAAGCAGAGTGTCTCTGATTGGCTCCCACAAAAGCTCTCTTCCTGGGTGCAATCCTTTATCATTAGGTTGAGATCAGAAAGGCTAGTATAATATTTAATTACGTGGGCTAAAATGAAGCTGCTTTTCATCATTCTGCCATGATCAGACAGTAAAAGAAGATTTATATGAAGATTTAAGGACACTGATGTTTTCTTTACTCCTTTCAGAAAACTATTTTAAAATGCAGACATTTTGTGGTTTCTGAAAAAACCTAAAGAGTCTGAAAAGAAGTGACGGCTGTGAAGTTGCATCACTGAGATAGTATAATCCTTTTTTACATTCTATCATTTTTAGATTAATTTAATCTGTGCTGCATCCTGAAATACTTCAGAAAGTATCTTCTTGAAGAAAAGCAGAGAAATCAACTTTGTTATTAGGAAATGATAAATTCTTGTCTCTCTGACTTCAAGGAAATGTGCTCAGGATCTGTTCCCATTTCAGGAAAGATCATGGCAAATACCTTGTATAAGAATATACTGTGAAGAGGCCTGTGAATATTTACCTTTATGTGAAAACTGAGACTGGAACCACCACCTAAAGGGTTTTGATCTGTGTCTTTGACTCACTAGTTTTAACATGTACAGGGATGGGTCAGGGAGAAAATACGACGCTGGCAGAATATGAGTGAATGTACAGCTGTATAACAGATAACATGCTCTGTGACCAGGCTTTTCAAGCCTGCCCTTAATCTCCTTCCTCGCAGACCCACTCAGACTTACAGCAAAATCTTTCAAATATAGAACACTTGAAGCAAGTTTTCCTATCCAGTTCCTTCCCCACTTCCCTTTCCCTCACCAGTGTGTTTCCTTACAGGTAGGTGGAGAAGGTCAGGGGTAGTCACTCCTCTCCTACATCAGGGGCCATGTCAGGGAGGCATCACAGTTTCGTGTCACGTTCCCCAGCTGGGGAAGTCTAAAGGGCAGTCTGGCTCTCAGTCACTGTCGTGGCAGAAAAGAAGAACAACTCGTACTCTCACTGTCTGTGAGAGACAGGACCTCTGTTTAGCTCTGGCTTCAAGTCTGATGATCTCAGGCTGCAAAACAGTAAGACTAGATCTGGAAGGTTTCCAAGCAAACACTGTCTCAGGATTATTGCACCTCACTAGACATCTGTCATTCCCTACATCTTTGCCTGCCCAGAAGTCCTGTGTGGGACAAAAGAGCTCTTCCCTGGATTAAAATATCTGTTATAGTCCAAGAGAGAGGAAAATTTCTATCTATGCATTGTAGACTTCAATTATTCAGAAACTTTCATACTGTATCTCTCAGTACTTCAGAGGAAGACATTTCCAGTAACTGTAGAGGGTCATTTTGCCAATACTTCTAATAATATAAGAAAGCCCTATTTCCACCTAGTCAATAGAGCCATGTTTGTGAAAACAGAACACTGACAGAAGGGGACACTAGAGGTTTAGCTGTATCCAAATGTGAATGACATTTTTAATCTAAATAATATCAGAATGCATTAAGAAAGATTTCAGAAGGGAACACAGAGAGCCGCAGTGTTAAAAAGTCAGGTGAAAATCTGGACTGAACCTTTCTTTTCCTTCATGTTGAAATTCAGAGATGACTGTCTCTACACAGTGTGCGTTTGTCTGCCACCATCCAGGAAAGAACAATTCTAATGTCTGTTGATCATATCAGCTCTGTGAAGTCTTGCCCATTTTTGCCCTCATTAGGCTAACAAGATGATTCCAGATTGATGATGGGGGGTATGAGATAGAGCCATCCTTGGTCAGAGCCAGTGTTTTTACAAGCAACAGTAAAAAGTCAGACCGGCATTCTCACAAAGAGTATATTTTCAGTTCATTTTTCAGGTAGTATGTTGAAGTCAGAGCAATATTCTCTATTTCTGTCACAGCTGTATGGATGTAGGCACTTGCATAATGCTATTTCCTTCCAAGAAAATAGGGCAGAAAAAGAAGTGTTCTGAGCTAGTATTTATCAGAAAAAAAAAATGTGCTGTTATACAGGTTGTGAAATATTAGACTGTAATAGTGGGAGAGCTGTCTGAGCAGATGTAAATAACAGAGTGCATATAAAATACAAGTGTGTTAAATCAACGGGCCAAGCAGCAGACTGATGAAGGCCCAGACTAACTTCATTTGTGTTTCTTTTAAACTTGAACTGGGACCAGAAACTTGCCTTCTGTACATGTAGCATAGGTGTTTGTTCTGTCTTATGGATGGAGGAAAATATTGATACTTCAGAAACATAATAGTTCTTTAATATTTTCAACTACCTAATGACATTTTGCTTTCATTATAACAGTTGTCTCAGCCATTTTTTCTTCCTTCTTTTCATCTTTCATATGAGCCCCTTTATTACACAATCACATTTTGTATTGTATTGCATTATGAACGAAAAATGGCCCATAAAATGTTATTTGAGTCACCAGAAAAGCAGAGTAGGATAAAGTGACCTATTTAAAAAGCAACCATTTTACTTCACAGAACAGCTACAATTGATATTACAGCAGCCCTCTCATGTTGAAAAATGCTCCACTCCCAGGTACTGTACACAATGAACACAGGACTGCTTCTGTCCCAAAGATCTTATGTTAAAGCTTAAACAACATGTTTCAGAAATTAAATGGCAAAAACATCATGGTTTTTTCTATAGAAAAAAAAATCCTATTTGCTTCTAATTCCACAGCTAAGGTTCCAAAGCCAACAGCGTTATGTCACTGTACAGGTGCATGGGATTAGAATTTCAAGAAATTCTAATTCTAGAATTCTAGAATTCAGACTTTGAAAGGTCTCGAACACTGTATGGTTTATACGAAGCCAAGTAACTTAATACAATACCATGAAAAACTAAAACCCAAGTCTTCTCTAAGTATCTGAGATACTTTTCCATCAAGCATGTCTGTTTTAATATACTTAAGCCAGATGAATCTTGCACAGATGAATCCAGCTTTCCATTAGGAGGCGTGAAATGTAAACGGTGCCAGGTTTGCAGAATTACTCTATGGGAAGTGAAATAAATCAGAAATTAAGTTTAAGAAAAAAAGCACCATTTTGGACAAAAGTGCATTGCAACTAGCATTAACTGTATTGGCGAGTCTATAACACTGTACCATTCACTGATGCAATCCAAAACATCTGCTGTTTCCTAACTGCTTATTTATGTGGAAGTTTATGGGTTTTCTATGCTAAGTATCTCTCTTTAAATCACTTTTTCTTGCAAGATGTTGAATGAAAGAAGAATACCTCAATCTTTTAATTAGTACCGTGGCCAGAAAACATCAACAAGATGGCAATAGCAAGGCTTTAAAGGAAAGTACGTTGTGATAAAAGAAGGCAGTACTATTAAACTTGCCAATTGTACCAAAATAATAAAACTACTTTAAGACATTTCAAAAATGTCTCTGAAGTTGTTAAGTGTATTATACTAACTGTTATGTTCAGGCCTGACTAGAAAATTTTATACTGTATATATTGCTCTGTATCACTGAGCTTCATGAGTTGGACGTCTGCAGTTATAGGTAGATCCATTTTCTCTACTTCAAGGTCTGTGCTTGAACAAAAAAATATCATTGTCTAAACAGAAGACAACCTCTTTTCTCCTGAAGAGAACAAACTACAGATAACAGGCATGAGACTGCATTTTGCACAGCTGTATTTGTCAAGACATGTTTTCACAGTAATCACTTGATTTCAGTCCTTGTAAAAGCATAAATTGGACAATCACCCCCAAAGAAATCAGGGAATCTATTGTAAAAATCAAATGGACTACAACATCCTTACATTCTCTAATTTCTTTTCTTTCCCCTTGCTCTGGAGCAAGTAATTTTTATTTCTTATCATTAAAGAAATTCACTACAACTGAGTGGACAGATCATGCTCGAGGAAAGAGGACTATCTAAATGTACACAAATTTTGCACAAGGTCAGAATGGGAAAGAAATGGACAGGATAGTGCTTTATTCAATGTGGAACTAAATGAATTGCACTTTAAAGCATTTGATTAACAGCTAGTCTCTAAAGCAACAGTGATTAGTGTCTGTCCAAGATAATGGACAGTGACTGCCTTAAGGACCCTTGGGTAAAAATAAGGAAAAATATATTTTTATCCAGAAATATCATAAAGAAATATTTATCAACATGGTGCTGAATGTCACCTTTTTTTTTTTTTTCAATTTTTTTACATATATCATCCAGGAAAACCAGCTGCTTCATAAAGGACTGTGACCACCTAAATGTGAGCAATCAGAGATTAATAAAAAATAAGAAAATGAAACAACTTCTGAGTAAATATGCTTACAAGTGAAAAGTGTCAAACTGGTCCCAATGCAATTTTAAACAACTAAAACAAATATGAGATTGGAATGGCAATTCTAAAACATGGATGTCAAATCTAGTTCACATCTGACTATAACTGAGCAGGGTTACCAAACAGTAAATTCTGTTTGAATACGAGGGTGATACTGTGGATACCAGGAAAGCTGGATTAATACCTATGTTTCCAAATCATTGGGACTGATAACATTTTGTAAATTGAGTTTCTTCACAACTTGCACTTCTGATTACAGTACTGTAACTGACTACTTTTCCACTTTTTCTATATCTTTACTTTTAAACTTAATTTTTAATTGCTGCATCTTTGGAATTTCCTTAATCCTGATTGAACATCCAACAGTGAGATCTCTGTCTTTTAAATACTTATGCAGTCAGATCAGAATATTGTATCTTTCCAGTGTATCCAAATAGAGGTAGAAAACCAATCTCTCTCTTCCTGTAAGTGAGAAGAAGAAAAAAATTACACCTGTATTTTTGTGTCTGTTGTGTTCAGAGCTCTTCCTATGACATTTTGCGTTTGGACTTGGCTGACAAATCAATGTCCACTTCATCAAAACTTGTACTGAATTTTATTCTTCCTAGTATGAATTCCTGCCAAACAAACACTCAGTTCTCCTATTCAAAATGCACAAGCAATGTGTACTGGACAGTAGTCTCAGGGCTCAGAGAGTGCATGTGTTACCTAAGGTGACTTTATGGAAAGCTGCACAGAGCAGCTCTCCACTGGAACCGCTAGCAGTGGAGAGCAAGGGTGCAACCAGAGCAGTGTTACTCCCGTTTCTGATAAACTCTTTTGATCAGCAAGTGGGTGTTGCCATTAGCCACTGCTGTTGAAGCCTTAGTAAGAGCTGTAGAAGCTGAGAGTGGTATCGTAATGCACGTACAGTCAAAGAGGGAGATGTCTGTTAGGGGAGATTTGGTAATTACGGGAAGAGAACCCTGGTGGACATCTACGACTAAGCAATTTGTAAAGACTCCACACTAGCAAAGCCTCTTAATCTGGGACTGGCCACCTGAAAAAAAGTGTACGACACTGAAATTTGCTGATTATTTTTTTAAATGTAATTAGAAGACAAAACTGGCATCCATCTTCTAAAGTCTGCATAGCACAAGTACCCACTTTTATGATCACATGCCGAAAGTGAAATAAAATTTTCGGTTTTTAGGCTTCTGTTCTTTGGAATCTGAAGAAGAATGTGCAAAGGACCACAGTAGCAGTCATCTCAGAGAAAGAACCTGAATGATTTACATTTTGGTTTGCATGATCTCAGAAACAGACCTTGGAAGCATGAAAATAAATGAGATGGAGGAGAGGGGGGAAAAATACCCAAAGAAAGAAAAGAGGGCATAAAGAAGAGATCAGTGCAACTGAACATGTACATGCAAAGAAGAGTGTTGGAGAAAAGAAAGGAATTGAGAGGACAGAAATTAATTTGCTCAACAGTCTTTCACGAGACAAGACTGGAGGGAAGGCCCAGAAAGCAAAAGCTGCCTCACAATTTTGTCTGAATTCTGAGCTCGGTCTCTACTTTGTTTGCATGTAGAAGCAATTTTAGTTCCATTATTCTTCGTTTCAGAGGACCGACCCTTACTTAACCCAATCTTTATTTAGCCAGGACGGTTAAAGACTTCAAAGAGCACTCAGACTCAACAAAAATCTGAGCGAGGGGATAATGATGTGGTCTTCTGCTTGTGTGCGTCCTATGATTAGTGACAAGCTGGTGGCACCTAGCTGGCAGAAGGAAGGCTGTGGAACAGAATGACCGGGCATTAGTGGAGACGTGTGAGTCGGCCGGCGCTGACTCTGACAGATGCAGGGGAAGCTTCTGGCAGCTCCTCAGAGAAACCACCCATGTAACCTCCCTGCAGCCCCCCTGCTACCAAACCCTTGCCATGCAAATTCAATTAGTATCAGGTTATAAAGTGGGCAAAGCAAGTAGAAACCCCTCAAATTAAAAAATCTTATGACATTTTGAATTATTCTATTTTAAAAACAAACAAGAGAGTCAGATTTTAAATAAAAAATCTGAACATAAAATAAAAGTTCTTCACTGTGGTGTCTTCAGATGAAAAAACAGCTAAAAAAAGACATATTAGCACCATGTAAAATATGAATTGAATGTAGCCTGCTGGGCCACTGATCCATGTGGTGTTGCTGGCAATTACATCATATAGCTCCCTCTGTGAAATGATTGTATCATCTCTGCTGGATGCTTATGAAATATGACATCATCCTCAGAAATTAGATCATGCATAACCCTAGTTATCAGACCATTACAATGACATTATATGCAAAAGCAAATCTGCAAAAAATTACCTTCTTCGCTTCATCTATTCATCTTCACCCAAAATATACTTAGACCAGAAAGGAATGTATTCTTGAAGTGACTGAAGGAAGGCAAATCTGGGTCATGCCCAGTCTCTATGCAAATTGTTCTAAACCACCCTAAAATACTCGTCAAACTTGTATTTTTCCCCCCAATCTGTTTTATCAAATGTACCTCATTTATAGCCCTTGAGTCATAAAGGCTACAATATTATTTCTATGTGTAAGCGAGGCATTTTTGCTCCTCCTAGATAAAATGTAGCAGACAGCAGCTATGTCCTTCCTACCCTATCTCTAATTTGTTTAGAAGGTCTATTTGATGAAGTAAAAAGCCCAGTTACAACACTTTAAGTTCAATGACTGTTGTCACTGCTCATGCTAGCAAGGTGTTCTATGATATTAATAGAGGCTTGATTAGGATAATGCTTGGATCCGAATTGGTATGTGCAGTTGTTAGAGAATTATTTTCCTTGTGTTACAGCCATTACCTACTTATTTAGATAACTAAATAAGTAAGATTCAGATTTCTTAATTTGCTTCAGCACAGAAAAATCCCAGCACACAGCACAACTGGCATTCACTAAAAAATTATCAAAGGCTGAATTGTTTCCTGCTATAAGTGCTATTGAATCATCCAGTCCAAACAAAGCTTAGTTTAGAACTCCTGAAGAGATGATATTCAGGATTTTGACCTATCAAGAATAAACTGGACTGTAGCCTTTTGTGCCAGATAGTTCTAACCCATCACATCCCGCTTATATAATGACGCTCCTTCTGACCCAAGTAATTAATTTGGTTCTGGAAATATCAGCTTCCCGAACTCTGTAGAGCTAAGGACTGAATAAATGAGTTGGAGAAAGGAAAAACTGAAAGATAGATTAAGGAATCAAACAGGAAAGAGTTCATAAATATATTAAAATGTGCTATAAATACAGAGAAGAGGGGAAGTAAGAACAAAAGAATTTAAAAAAATATAATATTTAAATGGCAAGAGAAAAGTAAGCAGATGAAAGATGAAAGAATGTGCAGTAGGACAGGGAATGGAAGCATTTTGGATTTCCCAATTCATCGTCCCAAAGCAGAGGTCAAAGAAAGGGTAGATAACAACTGATTAAACTCACTGAATAGCTATGTTGCAAATTCCACATACTGTGCAGGCTCATAAGAGCACAGAGCTAACTAGTCAGGTGACATACAGAGAGTTAGGTAGGAGAAGCTGGAGGGCTATCAGTCACAAAGCTGGTGTTAAGCAATGGAAATTCTTTTCAAACATCAACAGTTCACTCTTAGCATATGTCACATATCTAATGTATGTGTCTCAAGACTCCGAGACAGCAAGAGTGACATGCAGCAACCAACATATGCCTGGCACTTTTCAAGTACCGACATACTGAGTGAAACAGCAAGTACAAGGTGAAGAACAGCATGAGAGTATTAGCATCTTCCATTTTCCTGGAAGCTGGGAGTGAGAGACATTCTGTAGTTGCCAAAGGCAATATCAGCTTTACACAGAGACTCTAAGGCACACAGGATGTGCACTATGAGTGTCACTGGAGAAACCACTGTAAATGCAAAGCTAGATGTCTAGCCAGGTACCAAAATGCTTAATTAACCACCTCCACCACTACATATTTTATTTGTTTGAATGTGAAATTGTAGAGGTGCTGGCTGAGTCATGACTCCTCTTTTCACAAGCAGTTATTGTGAAAAGAGATACAACTTACAGGTGGATGAACTCCACCTATAGAAATGGTACTAGAGGAGATCCTGAGAGCTACAGACTAGACTGGGAATTCTGCCTTCCACTGCTGTTAAGATGGTAGTGTTTATAACAGAGAATAACATCACTGAAAGCCCAAATGGACAGGGACTACTGCAAAAAGAGTCAGCACAGCTAATGTAAAGTGAAATCTTGCAACTCTAATCTGCTTTTACTTGAACCAGGAGGTGCCTGGACTAAGGTAATACCTGCCTCAATAATAATACATTTGGGTTTTTTCAAAGTCTTTGGTAAGGTTCTACGTCACAGATTATGAAAGAAGTTAAGCTGCCACTGGATGAGGTGAAAATGCTCTTTTATATACTGGAAGCTGGTTAAAGAATAGGTGCTAGACAGAGAGGTTACTGGTCTCTCTTCTAAATTAAAAAGAATCTTCAGTGGTCTCCCAGAGATCATCAGTGTCTTGGAGAAGGAAATAAGCAGTAACATTTCCTAGACTGCAGACACAAGGCCACCTAAAGCAAAAAGGTTGGCAGGTGAACTTCAATGTACACAGACACGAAGTAATGCACCTAGAAAAAAAGAATTTGAACCCTGTCTACATGATGCTGACATTAGAACTGATATTAAATCTAGTGAAGGAGATTTTAAAGCAGCAGAGTTGTCAGTTTTCTGAATCATTGAGTCAGCGTGCGGGGGCAGCCAAAAAAGCCTGCAAAATCTTGGTCACCACCAGGATGGATGCTGTGCACAAGAAAGGATGTCACTTTGCTGCTGTACAAAAGCTCTGCTGTGCACGCACTGAGTCCTGTGTGTCAGTCTGTTCTCTGCGTCTCAAAGAAGGATGTAGTGGAGTTGGAGAGGGTGCAGAAAAGGACAGTTACAATAGCCTATGATGAGGAGCAGCTGCTTTATAAAGAGTAGAGGCTAAGAATCTTCATGTTGGAGAGGCTAAGCAGGAGAGAGGATATGAACAAGGTTTGCAAAATAATGAAGTCAATAGATTAGCTGAATGCAGAACTCTTATTTGCTAAATATTGCATGTTAAACTGGATTGAACTGCAGGAGTCAAACTGAATAAAAGAAGATTTTTTTTTGTGCAGCAGATAGTGTTCTGAGCACAGAGACTGTGGAAGCAGACATTATCAGCAGGATTTAAAAGAGGTTAGATAAATTCATAGACAGCACATCTGTTAAGGGGTACTAAAAGGACTAGACAGGAATGCAGCAACTTCAGCTACTCTAATACAGCATTTCTAGATGCCATGGGAGTATAAGGAGAAAGATCATAGAAAGAAGTCAAGCCCATGTAATCTCCCTAGAAAGCATTCTCTTTTGCCACTTTCAGAAACATGATACTGGTCTTCACATTATCTTGGCACCTAGAAGTTAGATATAGCTCAGTGGTACCATGCCTTGGGAGACAGATACCCAGCCCTTGCCAAAGTCCCAAAGCCCCAGGCAGATCTGGTTAGGTTTCACACAGACTCATAGCTGCCCAAGCTGAAAAATATTTAAGAGATGCTGACAGAATTAATGAAACAAATACAGCAAATGCTGATGATACCAGAACAGAACTGAGTTAAACCACAGCATGGCTTTTATACTGACACTGTCCCATGCTTGTCTGACTCAGACTACAAATTAAAGTGTATTGTGTCTGTCTACAAATGCTAATGTAAAGTCCATTTTGGAGAAAACTAAGGGGAGCAGACCAGCACACAGAAAAGTAAAAAGCTAATAATCATACAATGACAGTCAAGGTGCAGTGCCCAAGCTTGCTCCTTGGCCCAATTTTGTGTAGCAACACACTTGTGTTCACTGGTGCTGGATTGTTCCACCCTACACACTGAAATGGGGCCAGAGCCAAGAATGACTTTTCCCTGGTCACTATTCTCTTAACTACAAACTTAAGAGTGTTGCTCATCCTGATGTAGCACAGGCTCTTTTAAGATTAGTGAAGCTGGGTCCTGCTAGGAGAGTCATGAGGACAGATGGGAGCCCAGCAGGGTTATGTTTCCTAGTTACAGCCTGAGGTCTGCACAGGCTTCTTCTGCAAGCTTTAAGCTTTGTGTTGTTTTTACTACATTTTGTTGTAGAAGAGCTGGCAGCCTACAGGAGTTGCACTGCCTTTTTGGCTTCAGCATAGGCACATTTGAAGCAGAAAAGGAGGTAAAACCCACTACGATCATTCACTATGCCAGTAATTTGTTTTGTACAAGTCTGCTTTTCCATGCATACAGTTAAAAATATAAATAGGAAAAGGAAAATATCACTTTTTCATTTCAGCCAGTAGAGAAACTTTTCCCTGAAGTTCTTTGATGGTGTTCTTGGCATAAATTTTTGCCACATTTGCTGGCAACTGATTTGCTGACTAGAAGCTGTCACATGTAGAAGGAATGGACTCACTCCATCTCATGACCAGCAGACATTGATTCTGGGCTTCATTAAAAATCATTCTAATCTTACAGAACTGTAGCAGTGAGCACTAACTGGCATCAATTCTTGTGACTGCCTAAATATTCAAAAGGACCTGTTGCTCTGTGTTTCTGTATGTTTTAAGTTCCTTCATCTGGCATGGAAACAGCATCAACTTAAAAACTGCAGTTCTATGAGGTTCAAAGAAAGAATTTTATTTAAGAGCAAAAAAAAAAGAAACTTAACAAGCCGTTGTGTAAGAAAAAGCATTGTTTTGGACAAGGAAAACCTCATTGTATGTGGGGAAATCGAATGAGTTTACAAGACATCCCCAAAATTAGTCAAGTTGCACAGAACAAGCCCACAGATAGGGGGCTCTGCAGGACAGGAAATAGAAAAGATACTTTTACAAGCAGACTCATAAATCTAACACGATCTTTTCATGCTCATATCACAAGTACAGTAGACCTTGTCCCTCTGTTCAGATGATAAATGATGATAGATATCCTTCTCAATGCATTTATATATACCTTTTTCCTCTAAAATAGAGAATAATTTACCTGTAGGCAGTTTAAATAAGACAATAGTTTAACTGATTAACAGAACAACTATGCCATATAACCAACAATCCTGATGTTGCCATAGTTTATAACAGACAAACACCTCAATCTGTTTTTAGTACTTTTTTTTCTTTTAATCACAAACTTTGCAGCCTCTCTGTACCCTGCAGTTCTACTGTTCTGTATTTTACAGTGCGAAGCCAGGAACCTTAATGATGCTCAGTGCTGCACCAGTGCAGAGGATAACTGCAAATCTAGGACACTAAATGTTTAAAATCACTTTCCTTCTCAGACTGTAGCAAATACTCTTCAAAATTGTTTAGCTAATGGTGGTATGGACTGTTTGGCTCTTCTTAGTAAATCTTTTTCTTTAACATTCAAGGGCTAGGTGTGCTGGCAGCAGACCTCTCAGAGGCCACAAGACACAACACTATCACATCTACCTCAGCTGAGCACACACTCCGTGGACACTGCTCAGTTCCACCATTTGGCCCTGCAAGTCACCAGATACCTGAACTGAACCTCCATAAATTCTCCTCTCCTTTCCATGCCAGATACAACCTCAGCACACTTTTCTGATTTGTAACTGTCCTGTGCCATTTCTGACCCTGAAAAGCATAATTCCATCATCCTTCACAAACAGCATCTGCTTCCTGCCTCTCCCCCTTTCCCTCCTCTTACTCAGCATCATGGCACCTTTTTCCTACAGCCATTCTAACAGCCTGGCTTCGTCCTGACCACTCAATGAACTACTTTTTTGATTATTCACACACACACACATACACTCCTCTTTGACACAAATATCTGGTATTGCCCTCACCCAACCCTCTCTTTAGCCTATTAGCCTTTCTTACAAACTCAAAGCACTCTTGTCTGTCATCCCCTCAATGACAGCTATCCACACATTACTTTTCCTCTATGGCTCCTAGCATATCACATCAAATTCTTAAGACCATGCTGTCTTTGTCTCCTTTCACTAGTATTTCCTCTCCAGCATTCCTTCCAGCTAATGTTTAAGCTCCCTGTTACTCTGCCTGATCGACATCTCTTTCCCTCTCTCTCAAAACACAAAAAAATCTTTATCAGCTCTGCAGAAACCAGGAAGATTTGAATGGCTCATCAGGTGGGACCATGCCACACACCCACCTGAGCTGCAACCTGATGTTCCCTGTGCCTGTCAAACTCTCACTCATGTCATGCACAAACAGGGTTTCTGGGCAACAGACCAAGCTTCCCCATCTGGATAGTCTTCCCACAAGTAACTGACTTCTGATGAAGTAGCAAGAGACTCTTTCATTCCCTAATCCAAGCACTTGACTCTGTGCCACTCCTCCTGCAGAAGAAATTGCACCAGAAGTACACAGAAGGATCTGAGGAGAAATAAACATGAGTCAGCTTGGATGGTCAAAAATCAGTTAATGATACAAGATTTTTACTTGTAATTGATCTGAAAAGAATGTATTGGTATGCTTTTTTTACTTATAATGCGTAATTTATAAGGGACAGATTTATTGTGTAGCAAATTTAACTAAGTATATATAATTTGGTGTGATACTGTTTCCTCCCTCCATGTAGTGTATGTGCATCTCTCATAACATTCCATAGTAATTCTTCTGTTTTTATCTTGAAATATGAGTACCCTATTACATAGAGATTAATCCATTTTATTTGCCTTCTGGTTATAGCTTTCATATCCCTTTGTCTTATAGGAAAAATGTACTTCAAATAACGCAAGTAAAACATCAAATAGATAAGACAACCAACACGACCCATTGGAAGGAGGCAAAAAAACCATCCCAGAACCTGAAAAAAGCAACACAGGAAAGAAAGCATTTAATACCTGGAATACTGAGGAGAAACAGGTCCACTTCACTACCTGCAGTTTGGAGATGAATACTTATATATTACTCTATCTAGCAATTTATATGAGAAATGTCTGGTCACAGAGAGGGGAGATATCTTAGTAAGAACTTAATGAAGTAGAAAGATTGCTTAATATATTCAAAGAAATGTTTATTCAAAGGAAAAAGACAAGATAAAATCCATTTTTTGGCTAAGATACTGTTGGCTACTTAGAGACAGGAAACAGTTTAGGAGGGGATGTATTTCGCTAGCATTTTTCTCCCTAACATGCACAAAAATGGCAATGACATGTTCTGATGGCCTGCTATGTTTGTAGAAACTTTTGACTGCAGCATTGCCTTTATAGAATTGTCCAGCCACTGACTAGTTGCCAGTTATTTGTTGGTCTATCAAACATTACCTTAAAAAATGTTCTTTTTGTTTGATGAAAAATCTAATTTCCCACCAATGTAAAAAAGTGTTCCTTTAAAAACACTTTACATTTAAACCCATCCTTTGAAAGAATGGCAGTCACTACTGTGTTGTTTTTATTTTTTTGAGGTGTGCAGTGAAAACATCCATTTGTTTGTTCAACAGACTTCTGAAAACTGTTGCTGGTGACATTACCAAGCTGACGACCTAAAATGTGAATTATTATCAAATTTGCTGAAAGAAGTTGTAGTTAAAATTGGTTTTGCATCCAATGTAACAAGGTGCTTTCTATTCTGAAAAAGTATTATCTCAGAGCACTGCTGCATTTCTGTTATTGTCACAAACAGATAGTGCAGGGGGAATTCTGGATAGGATTACATCTGCTAGTAAGACCTGCACTGTTCCCTGTACAAATGTGCCTTGTCTTGAAATAAAGAGAGAGGAAGGAGCTTTTCAGATGCACATTAATTAAGCTTTGTTATCAGTCAGGCAGGCTATACTAGCTGTAAAGTAGGAGCTGATTTGCAACTCATGATACAGTTCAACAGAAATCAAATACCCATTCGGATGAGTTGATACACACATTCACTGTAGTGGAAAGACCTCTCTCCTCTGGTTTGCTATGGATGTGACTTACATATGTTCAGGAATCAGCTTTGTGTGTCTGCTTGCTGTACAACACAGGCAAGCACAGCTATGAAAAGCACTGTGAAACTTTATTTTGGATTACATTGTGTCCCTTCCCTATAGTCTCAGGTAGTACAAAATTGATCTGAAGAGCAGATCAGATAGATGTGCCTGGATAAGCAGTAGGACGAGGAGGTGCGTGCGATTTCTGCTGTGTTTCTGATCTCTATCTTATCTTTTTGACCCCATATATGAAGATCCAGATTAGTTAATTCTGGAAATTTCCTAAGAAACATTAATGTTGAAAAGAGTAGGGAATTATTGCTTTCTCATTTCTGGCTGCTTGAAACTGGTACATCAGAGTAGATATCACAGGTGTGTGTCAAAGGTTGCTCCAGCTGACCTACCACTGCCATCTTTCAACCTTCACCTTGATTATGCAGGAGACAAATAAAATCGACTTCCAGTCTGCAAGAAAAGATGACATATATGATGAAATTGGAACAATTGGATTATGAGGCAAAACTGCACACATATCAATAGATTTGAGACTTGGATGTTGTTTGGGAGACTTGTGCAGTGAAGTCAGTAATCTGTGTTAACATCTCATGTCTGAAATGTTGACCCTGGTTTGAATCAATGTTTCTAGAAAAAGGATTCACTCTTCCTTAGCTTCAATCTGATTATTTGGCTTAGAAAATAACTGCTTTAAACAGGAGGCTTTATACTTGTCTGGGTAAATTTTGTTCCAATTTTTATTTTGGCCACAAGTCAAAGATAACAGCTGTACACTTGTGGGTTCACTGAACTTTACGTGCTTGTTGGCTGCATCACCAACTAGAGGGAATAACCAATAATTAGAACATTTCGGGTCATCTTGAGAAGAACAGAGTTATCCCGTGTTTAGAAAGGTCATGTGACCTCTTCTTCAGATGTTCCCAAATGTGGAGCTGTCAGCCATAGAGCACAGAGCTGCATAAACAAATAGAACAGCCATCACTGCTCAGAGACCAAAAGAAAACAACACGAGGATCTACATCTAATGATGAATATTGGGCAGAGACTTTTAACTACATATAACAGTTTTAACTCTGTAAATTCATAGTAGACCTCAGTCAGGCATTCTGTGCACATAGGCAGCCCTGGTCATAATGATTTTCAGCACAGCATTAAAAGCCTTGGTTCCTTTTTCTGTTTCCTTTATTTTTTAAAAGTTGAATCAATACCAGTTTACATAAATATATGTTCCTGTTTTCCAATTGTTCCTGCAACAGTGTTTATGTCTATCCATTGACAACAAAAACAACAATAAATGTAGAAAGATGAAAGCAGAAAGGAGAAGAAAATAGATGCGACTCAGATTAAATGGCTTTAGATGTGTGCAAATTTTTTATTTCTGTTAGAAGTGTAAATTTTTTTGGCACTTTGAGATTACTATAAAGAAAAATAAAAATCACCAATCTTCAGAAAACCTAGCTGACAAAACTGTGTTTTTCTTGTTACTAATAGCATAGACCCCTCCTAATGTGGAAAGGAATGAAAATAATTTTTGTGTCACATCTTTTAGTCCCCAGGTATCCTAAATCTGTTTGTAGGACTTCTATCTAGTAGTTCATGAGCTCATGCTGTAGATGGGTAATTTATTTGACAGTATTGGAGACCTTATGCATATTAGATCTCACATATTTGCAGGATTGAGTGAGAAGAGAATTCTTGCAAGGCTACTACAGTTACCTTTTTTATCACTACAGAATATGCCCTGGGAGCTGTTGGTTACAATTGGTGTACTACTGGAGAAAGGAAATTGCTTGAACATCACTTGATGCAACCGAAGGATGGTACCACTGAGAAGGTGCTACCTTCTACCCTGCTATTGGTACGTACCGCGGTTCAAATGCCAGTGAGCACTTGCAAAATGCAGAGTGCTATGGAAATGTTTGTGAAATCTCTCAGCACACATGAGGTTGAGGCTAAGACCATAAAATATGGGGATTCTCACACATTCATATTTGTGTGTTCTCCTAAGATAGGAAAGTTCTTATTCCAGGTGATTGAGTCCAGCAATTGAAACTTCAGCCTGACATCCCAGATGAATGTCTAGCCCACCAGGCTACTAAGCATTTGAAGAAATTGAATGGTTTTTTAGTATCTCTTATTGGAGCTGCTACTTGCTATATGTATAAATAAATATCCTTCAGAACAAGTATCTGACCTTTCATCTCCTGTACCCAAAAGCAGTGCTGAAAGTAGTCTCTTTTATTCTCCCTCCATGCATTATTAACACAAAGTGGAACCCCTCCAAAAGGAACGATACATCCAGAGTAGTTGAAATGTGTGATCAGGCCACTCATCTAAGAATGAAAAGTCTGCAGATTAAATGATTCTTCTGAATCACACAGAAGAGCATCTTCATACTGATCTCCCACCTCATTCTTAAAACCTCAGGCTACCAGCTGTTCTTGTGGGTAAAGAGCTTTCCTGTTTTGATCATAAATTCCACCACTTTGGAAACTAAACTACAAATACCTGCAATTTAAGAATTATTACCTACAAAAATAATTTTCATTCAAATAAAATTTCCCATTGGAAAAATGCTGGCCAGTTTTATTTATGACAACTATAACCTCACTGCTTTATATTTAAAACAGACTACCACTGTGCTGAAAAATCATACACGTTAGACATAAGTGCAGAATTAAGTCCATTGTTTACAAGATGCTACTAAAATGAACTGCTGAGGCTATTGATATGCATTCTGCTCTCATGTTATTCCATAAATGCCTTCTGTATTTCTTTGTGAAACTGCCATTGAGTGCCTTGTGAATAATTGAATGAGTACACCAGTCTCAAAAGTTTGAGTGCATGAAGGACCCAAAAATGCCATAAAATATAAAGAATTGTGATAACAATTGCCTGAAAGTCATACCCCCAATCTGTATTTGTGACAGTTAACTCTCAGATTAACACTGGCAAGACACTGCCCATCTCTTGATGAGTTTTTGAGTGCCAAGTCTTCAACAGTGGAGAACTGACTTGGTAGTCTACAGAAAACCTGAGTGATACAATTCCTCCTGCTGCCTCTCAGGTGAGCTTTCATCTTCTCTGCTGGTTTCTTTTTCAACCAATTGAAAGTGAATAACTAACTATTCGTTAAGACTGCAGGGGAAGAGAGGCGGGAGAATGAATCTGGATAGAAATAAGCAAAATAACAAGTAAATACACCTAAGGCAGCCAAGTCCATTTAGCAGCATTAGCCTGCACAGTTCAGCTTCTAAACAGCAGTTTCTAGGTGCCTGCTTGTCTACAAATCCTTGGTAAGAGGATGGGAAATTAGTTTTGCAGAAGTCTGTCAGTCTTTCAATAATATTTATGCCTAAGACTACAGCCCTTTTGAAAGCCCTCTTGAACAGCAAGGCAGGGGGACAGTTGTTCACTAACCTCTGCACAGAGCAGAATGTGGAGAGCATGAGATTTATGGGAATTAATTTTATATCCTGAGACAAGTCTAAAATGCTCAACCTACATAATTAAATTTGATATTGAGGTTACTGAAGAAAAGACATGCAACAGGATGCCATCAGGATATATTGCCAATTTTTATCAGATCCTGGAGTCTGTGTCTCAGGAAAATTCTTTATTACTCATGCCAGCAGCCTGTTTGTAAAATAGGAGAAATGTTCCTGCTGTACTGGAGGTGCAACAGCTCTGCTGAGATGCTGCTTACTGGTACTTAAAATGCAACAGTTGGAAATATTGGGTTGGATGCAAGATGAATTTGAACTTGTTAGACAGCAAATAAAAGTCACTTTTGATTCAGTCTAGATCAATGCTATAAACCACTAATTATTACCTGAGCCACATGTCATACCCTGCCCTTCTTGTCCAAACTGCATCCTTAGAAGATACATATACTGACCAAAGAAAGAACTGTCATTAGAACCAGATAGCCCTTCCGGTTTCTGGAGATAGTGAGAAGGAAGAACTGTAAATATAACTCCGCATTTATCAAGAGAGCAACATTATTCCCCCGTTCATCTCTTCTTCAATTTAAATATTTGGTTGATTTTTTTTTTTAAGTATTGCCTCATTTCCCAGTAGTGTAATATCCATAGAACATTTGTGGAGCTTTAACATTTTGTTATAATTAAAGGGATTTATTTTGCTCACAAAATGTCAAGATGCGTCCATGACTCCTAAATCTGCTGAAAAGTAGAGCTAAAATATCGGCCTTACTGAAGTCAGCAGTCAAACTACCGTAAAGAGAAACATGTTTCCACCTAATGAGAGTGAAGCCATGCATCTTCTGAAAGGGCAAAGTACTGTATTACCAAAACAGAGTATAATTCATCAGTGATTTATATTTTTTTTATGATCTGTAAGTTATTATCTAGGACAGAGTAAATTATTCTGGCCATTTGCAATCAAGAAAAATTGCAGCTGGTTCAGACATAAGGTGTTAGGATAAAGACTGAAAAGGCAAACCCTTCCAAAGAAGTCTGGTTGTCTATAGCCCAGCAAGATGAAAACTGTGAGGTGATGTCTCCTATTTCTGAAAGTGCATTGCACACTGGGAAGGCAAGACTAGTTAAATTAAAGGACGAGCCTGGCACAGAATCTAACTGTGTAAACAAAACTGAGCTGTGAATTAGAGAAGGGTTTCTAACCTTTATAGAAATGACATTTTGAACAGCCATCCAGTAGTAATAATGAGATTAAAATCCCAGTTTCTAATATGGAACTTGATAAATTTATAGTCATGTGTGTGGTTGCTTGAAAAAGTAGAAGCCTTGATTTATGACTAGGAGATTCCTTTCAGACCTATGTAAAACATTAGTATCTCTTGGCTATACAAATATGTTCCTGATGGACAAATTTTCTGGGGTTTTGATATTCTAGTGCATTTGTGCATATGTTTATTAATTCAGGAACTAGCACAGATTTAATAGTCCTGTAAGTATCAAAAGAGGTATAGCAGTTCTAAAAGTAGTATTTTTATGACAAGATAACAAAAAACAAGAAGCCAGAGAAAAAATGCAGGATGCACAATTGTTTTGTGAGTACTGAAAACCCTTCATGCTTTAGCCACTGAGTAAACATTCTGTACAACACAAATATCAGTCCAGTTCAAATCTAAGTATGTCCCATCTTACTGTGCTTGGGTATATGCAATGAATTTTTAATGTGTTGTTTGCTTTTGACCAAATAAAGTTTAGTGTAAGGCTTTTCTCAGTAATTCTCCCCATACAATGCCCTGCCATGGCATTTTTTGATCCTGGGGACTGAAATAGGGTCCTGAGTCATGGGCACAGTTGGGGGAGCCAACTGCAGTGGGCAGGGACAGGCAGGTGCCCAGGGCTCTGGCACTGTGTAATTTCCCATACTTTTTCTGCCCATGAACATCTGAATGCAAGCGAATGAACAGGAAAACAGAAAGCTATGCCTCAAAGTTATTTTTTTGCACTGGTGTGAGTAATCAACACTGAGGAATTACTGGGAAAAGCCTTATTTTCCTCTTTCGTTTGCATACAGCAGCAGAGAATGCCAGTCGGATGTTGTGTTTGCCCTCCATGGTCTCCTAGCTTCTAGTTCCACCTCTGTGCCCTCAGAGATATTTTTTTTCACAACTTTCACAGTCTGGACTGCTAGAACCTTCCTAACTACATAAAATCTTTAGAGTCTTCTGATCAGCAGAAGAGCAGTGCTTGCTTAGCTTGAATGAGACAGGTATTTCTTATTTGTTTCTTGGAGAAAAAGACAAATCTCATCCATGTCTCTCCTCCAGTTATAAACCACTCCTTTTCCAAAATTTCACTATTTTTTTTGAATTTAAAAATCATTTTCAGAAACTGGTAATGAAAACTTATTTCTCTGCACTTCAGTGGGAGTCTTTTTATGAGCACTCTTTTGTTTACCTGCTCCTCTTGCATTGTCAGATTCCCTGTCCTGTCGCCAGATCAGGGCATTAAGTAGCAGATCACATTTAATGGATTTTGACAGGCCTCAGTAGCTGGTACCTCCTACAGTGACAGCCCCAGAGACAAACACAATGCTATGACAAGGTTTAACATCTCTGTGTTTAATCACTAGAGCTCACATAATTCCGCTGCCTACTCGACATGAAACCACTTGTGTGATAAATAATATGCTTAGTTAAAGATTGAAAAGAAAAATATAAACCCCTTCCAGACTAATTTTGGAAAATGCTTTCACATATTATATCCTATACATTTCACTTGTTCATCACGTAGGAATCCTTTCATCCACAATTTGCTTGAACTTTGGCATTGTACATCCCTGGATTCAGAGAACCTAGACAAGGATTTCTGCATCTTTTAAGTCAAGTTTCAACAGTCCCACCCCACCTTGGCGCTGTGCAGCAGTGTAACAGGAGAAAAAGTAAACCTTTGTGAGAAGCTTTACGCAGAAGGTTTTGAAACCAATTGTACATCTGAAACTTTAGAATTCATTTCCATGTTTTGAGCAACCTCTTCGGGGAAGAGCCAGTTTGTTGGCCATTGTCAAGCACCTGTGCTGACCAGTGGTTTTGGCCAGCAGGTCAGTTAGAGGCACATTCCATTAACTCTTAACACAACAGAGGTACACTGGTTAGCTAATAAAGAGCTGGGCAAGAGGATCTGTGAAGCACTGAGCCTGCTTACACATCAACAAAGAAGAAAAGTCTGTGGGCATTTAATTTCTTTACTTAAAAAAAGAGTATTTCCCACTCATTCAGGATATGACCTCAAAATATGACATTTACTTTTAAATGGTTAAAAGTGTCCTTTGCTAGCAACACTGAGCATCTTCCCACTATTATCTTTTAGTCAGCAGTAAAAGATTGTCTTTTGAAAGATATTAAAAACCTGCTATTAGAATTTCTGGTTTCCAGTTGTTTAAAATGCATTATTTAACACTAACACTCTCCTGGAAGTGCACTGTAGTAGTAAAAAAACCCCCACATATCTAGATATATATGATAGCTGGAAAAAGCTATTTATAAATCTGACACTTTTATGAAGCCATAGCCACCTATTTTGGCAATTATGATGTCCAGTGAAAAGAAATGCACATCCTTTCATATAAAAGAGAACAGAATTAAGGTCCCCCAGATTGGGGACTGCACAGTAAAAGAAATCATTGCATCTGTTCAAGTAACATCACAATTCTTCAAAGATTTTATTAATATATTTGTCACTGGCATAATGATTTTTCTCCTGCTCAAGTGAAAATTAAATTTCTGAGCAAGTTACAGCACTATTTAAAAAGAGAAAGGGAGATATGCAAATTTTCAGGGGTAAAAAGTCCACCCAAGCTAGCTGCAAATACAAGCCTTCTGCAGATCATTAATAAAAGTAATAGTTGTTCATACATGATTGCCTCATTATAATAGTGACATTCCAATTAATTGTTTCAGCACCTTTCAAATTGAACAAATTTTCTTTTGACGTTCTTTATTGTGCCCTTTATATTCTTCTGTAAAAGAGAAAAGCCCTGATCTGCTTGAAAAGAAAACAAGTAGGAGCTTTGCAGGTCCTATTTTTTCAAGCAAGTTAGTGGATTTTCTCTTTCAGAAGAAATGATAAGGAGCATAAATCATATTTTTAGTCAACTAAGAGCAGTCATGTATTTTTCAGCATCTGAACACATCCAGATTTGTGCATTTCCCTTATCAAGTGCAGTTCTTTAATAACTGTTTGGTATCTGCCTTCTGTAGGAAAACTGTAAGCTATGCACTGTGCATTAGAGATGTGTCATTACAAGGCTGTACCTTTACACCTGCAATACGATTTGTTGTTCCTTTTCAGCTAGGATTTGAAAACAGTTAGCAAATAAAATAATAATTAGGTGTAATAAAATACAAGTAGCAATAGTTTATTTGGCTTCGAGTTTCAGCCTAGTGTTTGCATTCACACATCTGTGTGTGCAGGACACTAGCATGCTGACTGTTTTAAAGGGAATTATTTAAAGTGTCTTAAACATGGCTTTCTTCACACACTTTCCCTTGGCAGACAGTACAAATAAATATTTGAATTGTCAGTGCGCAATATCAGCAGCCCATTTCAGTATCCAGATATTTATACAATAACCAAAGGTACATTTATTATTGGTTTCAGTAAAAGCCATGATTAAAAACAGATGCAGATTTCAAATTTGATCCAAATCCCTAGACAGCTAATATGCAAAATGAAGAACACACTGATGCTAGCAGCAGGATACAAAACTTGAAAGAGATTACTATATATTAATAATTGCTGTAGCTTAATAAATTATAGCTCAGTCAATTTCTCCACAAAATCTGAAAGTCAGCATAGCTAGTTCTCTTCCGCCATATTCCTCTTTCTCTTATTCATCAGAGTAACTGAATCTCCTCCTCTTATGATGTTGTAGAAGTGATCAACTGTCCTAGGTTAAAATATAGATGTATTTAAGTATTCTATTACCACCAGCTGTGGGCCATTAGCTGTTATCGCCTGCTAATGACCCACCCCTGATAACAGACAATGGGCCATCAAGAAACCCCCACATGACTCATGGACTTACCTCATCCTATTGTGAGATGTTCCACCCAGGAGGGAGGAGCCAAGCATTCCCACCTGGATATAACCTGCCCTCAGAACTGCCTAACTTAGCCCTGCCTACTCGATTACCAGCGGACAAAGCTACCACTGGACCTTCAGTTGGAGACCTTCCGTAGGATCATCACTCCAACTGAGCTACTTCATCTGGACTGCTACCACCACCCTAACAGGGTGTCAGGTTGTATCTGACTTTGTCAGTGCTTCTCCTTATATTATTTCATTTGTTTCTAATTTTATTTTCCCATTAATTTAGATCCTGACTTGTGATCTCCCACTGGTTTGTTTTCAAACCAGTACATCAACTAAGCAGTGATGAAGACTGTTCAGAGCAGTAGTTTCATAGAATCATAATGGTAAGACTATGCTTCAATATACAGCCTTTTAATCCATTCCAATTACATGCACGCATTGCAGATTGCAATTAATAACATTTATAAAATAAGAAATATCGGATTCAGTCCCCTTGCCCACATCAGTAAATGACCAGTGATTATTTTTTCCTGATCACATGATCACTGGAGATTTTTCACTGAACCTCTGCTCCTTTCAACACAAAAGATAGATAATGTTCAAAGAGTGAGCAGATGCTAGTTTTTTTCTTTTATCTGTAGAATTTGATGTGTGGCCTCAGGCCCTATTTGCTGCACACTATTGAAATGTCATTCTGAAGGCTGAATTATTACTTTCCGCATGGGTATTCCCTATGGCATCTATTATTATTGTATCTGAATACTTCAGAAAGGAGCAGTTAACCATCCTCCGCTTTACCTCTGTGAGCTTTCTATACAGCTGAGCCACTAGTGAACTCCTCAGTAGTGTTTAATGTCTTCATCAACGGCTTGGGCAATGGGGCAGAAAGCATCTTTCTCAGCTTCTCAGATGACACCAGACAAGGTAAAGCAGTTGATAAGCCGGAGGGCAGGACTGTGATACCTCCACAGCAGGTATGGAGGAATGAGCAAGCAGGAACCTTGGCACACCTGGTAAAGGTGAATAAAAAATCCTTCACTTGGGATGGAATAGCCCATGTGTGCTGGGCCTGAGTGGACTGGCAGCAGCTCTGCAGAACAGCACTGGTGGAGAAGGCACGGTCTTTGTGAACAAGTTGAACATAAACCAGCAGCAAGGCCTCCTGAAGATGAAGGATAGACACATACCAGGATGCATTAGCAAGAGGATAGCTGGCAGATAAAGGGAAGGGATTATTCTTTTGTACTCCAGCCTTCTGAAGTTTGGAGCATTTTGTCCAGATTTGAGCTCCTTGGTATAAAACAAGCATTGACAAACTGGAAAGCATCCATTCCAGAGTTACTAAGATGCCTGTCTAGGTCACCTAGTCACTAGGGGTGCAGAACACTTCATGTACAGAAAGAGCCACAGGAAGATTTGTTTGCTTAGCCTGGAGAAGTGAATGTTAAGTATGAATCTAATTGCTGCTTTTAGTGTCTAAAAGGGCAGTTATAGAGAAGTAGAAGAACAGTAAAGGACAAGAGGCAATAGTCACAGTCTGCAGCAGAAGGAATTCTGGCAGGATAAGCTGGATAATATTCTTCAGTGTCAGGTCTGTTGAGCACTGCAAAAGGTGCCTGGAAAAGCTGTTGGAAACTGTCTCCAGAAATATGTTCAAATCTGAATTATTTTATGATTCTGTGATTTCCAAATAATTTTCCATCACTACTGCATAGAAAGGAATGCCAACTTATTCTTTAGGGAGACGGAAGATATTTGTCTTTGCAGCCTTGTAATGAGACCAGTTCTCTGGAGGTGAAAACATCTGACTTTACTTCTCTTGAAGATTGCTTTACTATGATACTACTGGAAATTACATAAACTTCAATATCCTTGGACAGAACTTGCAGAAAATGAATGTGAAGGGTATACAAAACAAAATGTAGGTAAATTCCTGTATTAAAATTCCCTTATTTTAAGTAGTTTCTGTTTGGATAAGAGCTGCTACTTCTTGCAAGGCAAAGAAGTTTTTAGTAAGTCCCTCCAAAAGTACTTTGTTTCTTTCTGTGTTACAGATAATTTTTCACTAATTGAATTTTATTCATGTCAATTTCAAAGTCATCTGTTCTGTGAAGTTCACAAGTTGATAAAACATTTATTAGGATTGTGCCAGAGATATTTTTATTAAGGTTAGGAGTATTTAAAGAGCAATCAGTGCAGAACTCCAAACAGCAATAAATTATTTTTTAAAGGTATGAGAGAGATGCTTTCTTTACAGCAAACACAGTAAATCTTTCAATCTTTGTCAACCTAATATGGTATTTCAAACTCACACAACAATGAAATAAGATTCATTTTCTAAGATAATTTTGAAGTGGCCAACACAAATATATAAAGATTATATAGCAATATCTGATGTGTCAAGGGGCCAGCTGTAGTCAAATATCTCATTACAGGCCTGCAGAGAAGATGCTGGTGAAGGAATCCCACTCCCAGGGTATCCGTACTGTCTCCCATAAGATGCTCAACAGAGGAAAGAGCAATCTTGTGCACCTGGGGAGGAACAACCCCAATATATGCTGGTGGCTGCTCATCTGGAAAGCTTCTTTGTAGAACAGGACTGTCTTGGGGCAACACCGTGTTGAACATGACCCAGCAGTGTGATCTTGCAGTAATGAAGGATGTCAGTATTCTGGGTTGCATTAGAAGGAGCACTGCCAGCAGGAGAAGGGAGATGATCCTTTTCCCCTGTTCAGCCCTGGTTAGGACACAGTTGGGAGTCTGCGTGAAGGTTATAGAGATAAGCTGTGGCTGACCTCACTTGGTCTGTTCAGCCTGGAGAAGAGGAAACTGAGGACTGAGGGGAGACCTCATCACAGTCTACATCTTCCTTGTGAGGGGAAGAGGAGGGGCAGGCAGAGATCTCTGCGGTGACCAGTGACAGGACCCAAGGGAATGGCCTGAAGTTGTGTCAGGGGAGGTTTAGGTTGGATATTAGAAAAAGGTTTTACACCCAGAGGGCAGTTGGGCTCTGGAAAGGCTCTCCAGGGAAGTGGTCACAGCACCGGGATAGACAGAGTTCAAGAAGCGTTTGGGCAATGCTCTCAGGCACATGGCATGATTTTTGGGATTGTCCTGTGCAGGACCAGGAGCTGGACTTGATACTCTGTGGTCCCGTCCAACTCAGGATATTCTGTGGTTCTGTAATTCTCTGCTACTGTGTCTCATTCTGGGCTTCCCTGTATGAGAAAGGCATGGACATACTGGAGAGAATTCAGCAGAGGGTCAAAAGGATGGTTAAAGGACTGGAGTATCACTCCTATGATGACAGGTTGAGGAAGCTGTGACTGCTTAGCTTAAAGAAGGTTCAGGGGAATCTTATCAATGTGTACAAATACCTGAGGGCAGTCAGTAAGGAGGACAGAACCAGGCTCTTTTCTGATGACAGGACCAAAGGCAAGGGGCACAAAACTGAAACACTGAAAGCTCCGTCAGAACACTGGGAAACACTTTTTTTTTACTGTGATGGTGATTGATCACTAGCACAGGTTGTCCAGGGAGGTTGTGGAGTCTCCTTGGAGACAGTCAAAAGCCACCTCAACATAGTCCTAGGGAGCCTGCTCTAAGTGGCCCCTCTTGAGTATAGGGGCTCCAACAGGTCCCTTCCACCCTTGGCCATTCTGCATTATTCCGTGATTCTGTTTATAACATTGCTGCCCTAAAAGCTAAGTTAGAACTGATCTTATCATTAGCGTGTTGTGGAAATATTTAAATGTTACACTATTAACTATTCAATCACAATAAAATAGTCCTGCCACATATCTGAAATATGAAGTATCATGGCATATGTAAGATCTGAGTGTGTATGCATGTCTGGACGTGAGCAGTCATATCTAACTTCTAAGGCTCAGTGACAGTCAGGGGTTGGATCTAGATCCGTGTACCATGATCCAGAATCTGGAAAATCCAAACTGATCCAGAATCCGGAAAATCCAAAACCCCTGGCAAGACCCCAACGTAGTCAAAAGTCTGTTGAAGATAAGCAGCAAGATCTTAAGGTAGAATTCAGGAGGCAGGAAGAAAGAGCAAGATGAGTAAGCACAGCTTCTATCAGATGGCTCTGTTAGACATGGAACAGCTGATAGGTGGGTGCCCACTATGCAAGCTCACAGCTCTTCAGTCTGGAGTCTGCTTGAACTGGACTGCTAAGGCAAAGCCTTTCTCTGTGGGAGCTTTGTTGGAACAGTTTTGGTGCTTCTTTGAGCTCAAAATCAACGTAATGTATTTCTTTATGAACCAAGGTACCGTAACATTCAAAAGCAATGAATTCAGTTCTTTATTTATTGCAGTCAGTAATTTCAGTCTCTCCAAATAAAAAATTAAACCCACCTTCAAACTGAGCTTAGCCATGCAATATCCAGTTTCCTTTCTACCCCCATTCTTCTAATTCATCTCTTTTATCTAATTCACTGCATTTACCAAATTTGAAGCACATCTCAACAAACATCCATTTAGAAACTTAATTTCTATTTCTTGTGTCTGTAGTAATGGAAAATACTCTGCTAGACAAACAGAAAAGTGGACCCATATCTACATTTTATAATGTGCTTATGAGTTATAGGAATGTGTAAAATTTGCCTCCATCATAATGGAAAGGCAAATTTGTCCTCCAAGGTATCTGTGTTGCCGAGTATTTAGTGAAAATACAAAAAGAAAAATCACAAGGGAATTGGAAAAGTCCTGAAGGTTTTCCTGCTGGCATATTTTTTAGATCACTTTTGAATTTCCTTGGCTTCAAAAGGACAGTCCAATCTGGCCTTTTATTCTGCTGAGTAACCAGACATATTAGCCTTCACAATCTGACCTTTTATCTCCAGAGACCTGTTTCTTGCAAGTATAAAGGTGTTAAAAGAAATCTTCAAGGAACTCACAAATTTCTTTTGGTTCATACTTCATAGCTCCAATACAGTTCCTAATTGCTAAAATAGATCTTTATTTTTTTATTATTTCTTTCCCTGTCTGAGCTTGTAAGCTAGCGGCATATGAGCTTTATTGCTTCCTTTGAGAAAATACTGTTTTAGTCGTTCGAAGTCTGTCAGGTTCTGCCCACAGCCCCCTGAGTTTAGTATTTAACTGCCCTCAAAAGGTAGCTCAATTTATAATTTCCAAAGCTGCTGTTTAAACACGATTTTTCTAATTTTAGATCTCTCTCAACTCTGTGACCAGCAGGTTCGTTCACTCCTCCCTTCCCTCAATCCAACCCAAAGCTGTATTAACAACTTCCATTTATGCAGTTTCAGATGTTTTTCAGGCAATATCTGAAGTTCCACCACCTAACACTTCTGCACTCTCCCTCTGTCTCCTCTCTCAAAAAGTATCCTGTCTCATTAAGGTGCTGTTTATTCTGTAGACAGAGAGATTTCAGTGCCATCCTTCCAGGTTATCTAGACAGTGAGTGGTTTCAAGGGAAGACTTCAAGTAGAAGAGAAATCCACTGAGAGCCATGAAGGCTTCGGCCGCTGCGGGGGACTACACAGACCTTTGGTCTGCTCTAGTATGATGGCTTTTAGGATTAGATTAAATTAAAGTCCCACATATTCAAAGTGTTTTATGTGGAGTACCATCAAAGGACGCAGAGTTGCATTGAATTTCGAGGGCTGGGGGGGAGTTTAGGTTTCATCTTTGAAGATCACATAAGGAACTGAACCACAGCAGTATAAGAGCAAGTGTTTAATCATGGTGTAGGTGAAAAGCAGAATGGTCCTTCACGTAGGGTAGTATACACAGCTTCCATAGTTTCTTTTCCCTCTGGAAAAATAAAAAGCTTTGTTTTAGTTTTCTAAGTTTTAACTCTCAGATAGAGATATCTGGGCAGAGGCATAGATGATGAAGGCACTCTAGGAGGAGGGCTGGGTGTGCCAGCAGCTGCCACCTGTCCCACAGTGTCTGGGGGACAACTCATGGGGGATCTGCAGCCATCTTTTTCCTCTCCTCCACAGCCAGCCTGGGCCAGGAGAGAAAGAGGGGACAGGAACATAAAAGACTGCTCCTGTCTGTCCTCTACTCACTGGCTACCTCCAGGTCCGAGGAAACAGACTGGAAGATGAGGGAATGGACCTCTACAGGCCAGGGGCTGTTGAGGTATAGTGCTCAGAGGGAAGGACAACCATGCCCTGTGCAAGGGGCTTTCAGAGAGTGCTGGTAGAAGCCAAGAGGGCTGACGCTGTCACTGTTTGGGCTACCCAGGGAGTCTCCCAGGCATGGTTGTGTGTCTAGGTGGGCTCAACCTTCAGCTGCTCCAGCCTGTGCCCTGTCTCTGTCTGTGAGGAGAGTCTCACCGAGAGGTGTTGAGCCTTGGCTGGCCACTGGTTTGACCTGGAGTGAAAGCAAGGTGCTGAGTCCAAGGGCTATCTGATGAGACAGCAAAAATTCAATCCTTAAGGCAGCATTTAGGGCTTTATTATCAGTGGGGTTTTCTTCAGGGTTTTGACAATCCAGTGAACTGGTTTTGGTTGCTGATAAAGCGTTTCCTTCCTTTCACATGAGGCAGTACTCTTGCCAATGTCACGGACTGCTGAAAGCACTAGACTGATGACACCAACAAGTAACATTTGTCGATATTACCTTAGGAGGGATTAATTTAAGCTTCCTCATATCACTAAATCTCCTTCTATCACATCTCAATTTAGCTATAATTGATCTCTTCTGTCTCTAAAGAGCATGCTGTAGAATAATCTATATTACATCTGTGTTAAAATACACACCTCTTTTAGTCCTAAGCCCTCCTCCCTAGTTCTCAGAATGTCTTTGTTTACTTCACTAGAGCAGGCGTTGAAAAACCTGCATTTCAGTCCAGCTGTGGGACTGCTCCCTTTACTACAAAGGCCTTGTTCCTGGCATAAAACAAAACAATGATTTTTTCCATAATCAGTAACAGAGAATATAGAGCACCCCCTTATCATCCTGCTATATTACTTTCATGACTGCCATGGGTCAAAGTCTCTAAAGGGTATTTTTTTGTGCAACTGCACTAAAATAGAGGTATTCCTACTTGCATCAAGCTACATTTTACATCTCTCAAGTTCTCTCTTGGCATGTACACATGGCAGAATTTATATAACAACATGACTAAGAGAGCCAGCATTTTATTCTACAGAGTTATCTTCCACACTAGTCCCTAATCAAGCATACGGTGTCAGCAGCACTGCAAATTAAAAAGACACATACTACGTAGGAGGAGACGTGAGACCTGGAGCTCTAGCAATAAGCTCCATTTCACAGTGCAGTTTTACACAGAGCAGCAGTTGTAAATTGTCTGAAATACTGACATAAAATAGAGCTAGAAAGGTAGAAAATATTTCATAAATGTCTTCAGTATTATCCAGCTCTGGCCCACATGACCACCAACAATAAATATAATAGGGGTAAATCATACAACACTTCCAGAAGACTTATTATAAAGCTGCTTCCAACCTTCGGTTCTAAGCAAAATATAATCCTGCACATTGTGTCAGTGCTTTGTTTGGTATACAAGCCACTTTCAGGATGTGCCACTTGGCCAGCACTTTTGCCTCATTGTCAAGAACAGCAGCCATGCGAAACCATTTCTTGAAACTTGCATTTCTGTCATTGGAATTTTTATGTGGAAATACCACTGCTGTGGTAACAGTGGTTTGGGTTTTTACAATCTGGATTATATTGCCTGCAAATTCAGGTAATACAACACTCACACTGAAACCCCTAAGGATATTTACTTTTTAAAAAGTGAAGTGGGGCACCAGGACAGACTTCAAAATTTAAAGAGGCCCAGGAGTGAACACATTGAACCCAGAGGTTTTAACTTGTGTCTGTGTGAAGAACAAATTCATTGACTTGAAAGATTTAATGGAATTTGCCTTTTTAAGCACATTGCATTATAAAACAAATTGAATATTTCAACTAGTTCAGCTATTTCTAGTACAAATAGAACTATTGCTGCTGTTTAACTCTGTATCTGTAAATACTAAACTCTTGTCCTCTAAAAACGGCTTTGCATTTTCTCCTTATTTGCTGGGCTTTACAGTAATCCCAGACAGAATCTTACTGCTTAAACACAACTGATTAAAAGCCTGATAAACTTTGGGTTATTTTATAACACTCACTATACACATTTTTGTTTCATGTCACTTTTAAAAAATTTGTTTCTGCAGTGCTATTGTGAGTTACCATTTTTAATCTCTTTCTTACTTGTGCTGGCAGTCATGTATAAATAGACATGTTTTGGATTCAGACAATCTGTGTCACTGCCTTGGAAAGCAAATTTAATGATAGAATGTTTCCGTTAATCTATTTTAGCTCTAAACCTTTATTGTCTTTCTTGCTTACTTTTTACCATTATTTTTCTTTCAGGAAGAAGTATGATCAAAATTACTTTAGGCTTAGTCCTGAAAGATTTTGAACACCTATCATTTTAATTTAATCTGTCAGAATCTGACAATGCTTGGCACCATTTATCATGCCCATCAAAGAAGAGACAGAGAGGTTTGGCAGAGCAGTTGATTGAGTTTCCTTTTGTTAATGAAAACAATACTGCTGACAGTCCATTAAAAACATTCCATTTCTTTTTAATATTCCTGAAGTAGCAAGAATAAAGCCACAGGGAAAGCTGAAATTGGAGGAATTGTTTTAGACTTCACTTCTCTCATTTGTGTTTAGACTTACAAGGCACTGGGTCCTCTTGGTATCTTTTTTTTATTCTGATATCTGTGACAGAAGATAAAAAGAGGAATGGAAATACCACAGGAACTTGCTTTGGACATTCAAAAGGAGCTGCACCAAATTTGTTCTGTATAAACTTGTAACCCACATTAAAAAGATATTTTTTAGCTTTTGTTCCTACTGAAAAACTAACCCGAGTGTTCGGACTTACCTACCACACAAGTTTTCAAAAAATACATTTTAATGCCTTAAAAATGTTAATTAAATGTGAATTTTAAAACTACATCTAAAAAATAGAATATACTTAGACTTTAATTATATGATGCACTGAATTTTGAGTCATCATGATAACTCATTTTTATTTTTAGGGGGGTTCTGCAGTTGCACAGAATTGCAACATTTTTTTTTTCCCATTGGAAAACTATTACTAATATAGCCCACATATGCAACTTGAGAAGATCAGATCTTTGCAGAAAAAGTACGTACCTAGAAATTAGCTTTTTGTTTCACATGCCCTCCATTCTCCTCACAGCATTTTAGCAAGAACAGGAGAAGCAGCTATATCTTGCTGCTCCATTTGCCAATGATATATATTCTGAATTTAATCCAAAAAGCAATTAGGCATTAATTTTGATTTGCTTCACTGTTTTTGCTTTTAAAACAAAGAAGTCTAATTAAAGGTGTAATATGCATGCTACAGAATAGCCTGAAGTATGTCAGTCCAATTTAAAAGAAAATTGTATCTACAGATGTAACTCTCTGTGTTATTTCCTGTCAGTACTCCCACCTTATGAATCCCAGCACACACAAAGATGATGTTCTGCCCTGTTCTCTCTGATACTGTTTCTTGCAGTCCTAATGCAGTCTTTCCATCTGTGATGGGTACCCAAAACTAATTCACAGCTGAGTGGTAACATTTGCTAAAAAGATAACCTTGAACTCTGCTTACCTGCCAAACAGTATTCAACAAATCTGTTCCATATCCTCTCCTTTAGTTTTTATTGTCTCTGAATCTTTGCAATTTGACTGGACAAAATAGAGAAAAAGGAGAGGTTTAATTAGTATAAGCAAAACCTATGTAATTATTCATGGAGATTCACCGTTTTCAGTTGCCAAAGCCTCACTCTTGGTTTATTTAAACTTTTTTAATAGCAGTAATAAGATTTCAATGCAAATGAAGCTATTCTAAATTAAGGCTTACTTCTCAAATACTTACTGCAAATAAAAAGCACACACCCTATCCTCTTACTGGGCTGAATAACAATTCGAAAACAAAGGTAGAGCAGATAAATCAACTCAGATTTAATTCATTAATTAAACATCACATATGTCCACATATGATTCTTATTCGGGTTAAAAAGCGTAAATAATTGAAATTGCTAAATTGACACATTTTTTTCTCCAGGAAGCAGTTAAAAATGTTCCAATTTCTCCCAGGTTTCAGAAAATTAAGTAGTGCTTGGTATTTGGGTTTTATTGTTCGGAGTTTTAATCTTGTTTTTTTCCATCCAGTGAGAAATTGTGTCAAAATTAGAGCATACAGAACAACTATCTAGTGACTCAGCAGGACTGTTTGTTCTCCTTTATTTCTGTGGCGGGCAATACTTGTTACACTTTTTTCCTCAAAATCTTCTTCCTTTTTCCTTGAATTAATAACCTTACATGCAGACTATGAATCTGTTTTTTTTTTTTTTTTTATTTATTTGTAGGCCTGGAATCCCTCCTTTTGGGAGCTTCTGTGATACTACTTGTGGGCACAAAGAACCATACCAGAAGCCAGGGTGCTTTAATACTAAAGAAGGATACAATTTTAAAACCCACAGAGTACAGTATTAATGTAAAGAAGCAGTATATATTAAACAAAATTTCATCCAGAGACTGTGGATGAAAAAACTGTGGAAGACAAATTCCCTATAATTTTATGACAGACTTGATTGGTTTATAAGCTATGACTGATAATAGAGAATATTGCTACAGCAGGAAAAAAAAAGCTCTGTACTGAAATAGGGAAATCTGTTTGTGATAAATGTTCACACTGAGATCTTGCCATCTTGATTATGAGTGGTGCAGGACATCAGGACACATTCAAAATGCAATGCCTGGGGAAAAAAAATATACTCTATTAAAATGCTGACACAAACTATATTCTTTAAGGCTGTTCTTAAAATAATTCCTCAGGTTTATTGAATGGAAGCAAAATGAAGTATTTTTCATTTATATGAAATTTTGTTTCACCCATATGTGAACCTAAAGACAAAATCCCAATTTTATGAAGGCTTCCCAGGACTTATTTAAAATGTATACTAAAGTGAATTTCTCTGAAGTAAATATTTTAAGCAGAAAATGTATCCACTCTCCATGAGCACTAGCATTATTCTCTTCATCTCTGTCTCAGCAAAGTGAAACTCTAGCACTTAGCAGCAGAACTAGTGTCTGGTTTTCCTGAATGTTTCATCTCACAGAAATAAAAAAATNTTTCTCTTTCTCTTTCTCTTTCTCTTTCTCTTTCTCTTTCTTTTTCTTTCTTTTTCTTTTTCTTTTTCTTTTTTTCTTTTTCTTTTTCTTTTCTGTCTTTTTTTTTTTTCAGAAGTGTACACATGCACATGCACGCATATATTGTTACAGATAATTATTGCTTCAAGAGAAGTGTCACATATAGACAGGATAGGGAATGGTCAAACTTATTAATCTCTTATACCTAATTTTTTTTACAAAAATTTTGACTGCAGTTGCCAAGACCAGGTAACTTTTTTTCTCCCCCATATATCTTTAATTTCTTTCTTCCAACAATATCGAATTTTTTATCACCTATGTTGAAAGCATGGAATTTTTCCAGCATTTCTCTGCCATTTATGTTAAGGCAAAGGTGAATTAATAAATATTTCTTTTCCTTTTTTACTTTTTAAGTTTCATTATCTAGTTTTGCTTTGTTTTGCTTGTATAGTACTGGTGAATTCTGTACTGCTGTATTTTAAATTTTAATTTTAGCACTATTTTTAATAAATTTCTCTGATTTCTCTCTTAAAATTTATTTTAATTCCTTAACATCTACAGCAAACAATTTTTGGTGAGGTTATAGTGTTAGCAGTACTTTCTTTTGCTCAATTAATATGAATTTCTTGAAGTACATAAATTTTAAGTACAAGAAATTTTAAAGTTACAGATTGAAATGATGCAATTTAAAAACTTTTAAGACAGTTTTTTTAAGCCATGAAGTATCTTGGAAATATAAAAATCTGTACTCAGACTTTCAATTTCAACTAACACCTTAAAATTTAACTTGGCACAAGTCTGGTGAAGTTTTAACACTCAGTGACTCCATAATGATCTTAACAAAACTGTAAATGAAATTTTTCTTTACACAAGTATCTATGCAAGACATATTCTCCAAGACAATTGTATAGTTACCTTGGATTCACCTTACTCGAAAACTTTGAAACCTAAAGCAAAAAGAAGGAACACAGCACTGGAAGGATGTGTGTATCACATATGCCCTGAGAAAGGAATGAAATCTAAAACTAAATGTCCTGTAGTTTCACAGAAACTTTTACATACAGTTATAACAACAAATCTGCTGAAATTACTGGAGACCAATTTGTGAAGAAATCAACCAACTCCAGGAGAAGTGAGTATTATTAAAATCGGAGCTAACTTTACAGAAAGCTATTATTAATTGCTATCCAAATTGGATTTGATATGGCAGAGTCTGAAATATTAGCTCAAGAAACTACAGAGTATGTCCGTCTATTAATTCATTAGGAGTGCAGTTTCCCAAACACTGGCAGAACACTGGCAGAAAAATTGTGGTTAACAGCACACAGTTCACTGGAGCTACTCAGCACCAGCTTTACAAGATCTCCTTTACATTAAAACAAAGCAATGCTTTGTGATGCAGGTCATCAGCTCTTCTGGATTCCTCATAAAATGTTTTTAGGGATATAAGTGTAAAAAAACGGAAATCTAGCGATGCCTGTTTTGTTTATTTTACTACAATCAACACTACTAAACTGCAAAAAACCACAGAGAGTGTTATTAATCTGCCTGGAGGCTGAACTCTACAGTATCAATGAACCAGTTGCCAAAGACCTTTATAATCAGTAGAGAGACATAGGTGTACATAGGACATGCACTCCCATCCTAGTTAGGTCAAATGCCCGATGTACACCTTAACATGTACATTTGTTTCTCCTCAATAAAAAAGTCTTAGGTCATTAGATCAGGGGTGGATTTCCTAAGCAGAAACACTATTAAATGACATAATTGCATCTTACTGTTTATTTACATTTGTTCGCATAACTTTTGTCTTGTTTGACAGTATTTTGCATCCCTGTTTTACAATTACAGTCTAATCAGGTAAAACTGTGTAGAAATACAGGGGCCACTGGTTTCTTTATTTGAATGTTTTTGTACTTCTCCAGTTACAGAAAGCAGAATATATTTAGTGACTTATACTGGGATAGCCTGATTTTGAAATATACAGAAGACACATGTGAATATCTTTGATATAAGCAAGAATTACATAGCACTTGTGAGAAATATTAACAATTGTCTAAATGCAATTTCCCCACCCCTTTGTAGTGCATTTCACTTTACTGAAATGTATAGGTCTTCAAAAAAGTCACTGTGTATTGAACAAAACACAGAGGGAATTGTTGCCTATTATTTATGTGTTTCTATATCCATGGCATTTCTGGTGGGTTGACCTTGGCTGGACAATGGGTGCCCACCAGAACCGCTCTCCTCAGCTGGACAGGGGAGAGAAAATATAATGAAAGGCTCACGGGCTGAGATAAGGACAGGGAGAGATCACTCACCAATCACCATCATGGGCAAAACAGACTTGACTTGGGGAAATTAGTTTAATTCAAATCAACTAGATCAATTCAAAATCAGAGTAGGTTAATGAAAATAAATCCTTTCCCCCTTCCTCCTGCCTTCTTCCCTGGCTCAAATTCCCTCCTGAATGCTCTACCTCCTCCCCTTCAGAGTCTCAGGGGGATGGGGAATGGGGGCTGCAGTCAGTTCATTGCACGTTGTCTCTGCAGCTCCTTCATTCCCAGGGGGAGGACTCCTCACACTCATCCCCTGTTCCAGTGTGGGATCCCTTTCATGGGAGACAGTCCTGCATGAACCTCTCCAACACAAGTCATTCCTACAGGCTGTAGTTCACAAACTGCTCCATAGGGTTCACAAACCTGTCCATAGAGTACAGTCTTTCAGGAACAGCTTGGGTCTCTCACAGTCACAGGTCCTGCCAGAATCCTGCTTCAGTGTGGACTTCCCATGGGGTCATAGCCTACTTTTGGCACCCATGTGCTCCAGTGTGGGAGCACAGAGTGTAGGTAGATATCTGCTCTACCCCACACTTCTATGGATGACACAGTCCACTGTGTCGGCCAAAGGACCAGTGCTGCGTCTCCCCAGGCGTCCGCAGGGAACCCGGCAATCTATGCCGATTCCCCGAATAAGATGCCCAGGAGGGGCTATGGAGCCCACAGACAAACACCCACGACAGCTGGTGCGGGGAGAGGCACGATCACACAAACAGGCAAAAATCCAGGATGTCAACCGCAGGTAAAGGTGTTGAGAGGGGCCTTTCGTATGGGTTCCAGTAGGTTTATTCGGTGGAGGGTCCAGGGACGAAAGACCCGGACACTGGAGGGTCCTGGGATTTTATAGGAGGAGGTACAGTGGGCTGGTAGAACAACATAAACCAGTCAGGTGAGGGTCAGGGGGCGGAGGGGGCACAGAGCGACAACCCAAAATCCAATAGGGAAGGAGAGAGGAGGGACAAGGGAGCAGGGGGCCAATGGAGCGTCAAAGAACAGAGAACATTCTAGAAATTATGCATATTAAACAGAGTACATACATATTAAATGATAAAAGCGGGTGGAGGGCCAATGGGCCCTCACATAAAAGGGGGTGTAGGGCCCCCCATATAAAAGGGGGTGTAGGGCCAACGGGCCAGTCCAGAAACTGACAATCTACATAGAACTACAAAGGACCGTGGGAGCTCGCCGTGTGTTGGAGGGAGATGTTAGACTTCAGAGCTGGCCCACCACGAGTTTAAAGCTGCACTTGGGCCTTGCGGCTCTCCAACCTCTCTGGCGGCGGCCACAGTCACCGCAACATATGGGCTTCAGCGACACAGCCTGTTTCACCACGGCCTCCACCGCAGGCTGTGGGGGAATCACTGCTCTGGCACCTGGATTGCCTCCCGTGTTTCTTCACTGCCCTGGGTGTCTGCAGGGCTGTTCCTCTCACACATTCTCTCGCAGCTGTTTCTCTGCAGTTTCCCGCTCTTCTTAACTCTGTTATCCCAGGTGCTGCTGCCATTACTGATAGGCTTGGTCTTGTCCAAGGGGGTTCATCTTGGAGTCAGCTGGCACTGACTTTCTCAGATGCAGGGGGAAGCTTCTAGCATCTTCTCACAGAAGCCACCCTGGTAGACCCTCCTAACAAAAACTTGCCATGGAAACCCAATACAGCATTTTACCATAACATAAGGAGGGAAGGTTTCTGTACTAATGATCTTGTAATCCATATATATTTATAGGTTAAATAAGATTTTACCTCTGTCCTGGTTTTGGATGGGATAATTTTCTCCTTAGTAGTTAGCATGGTGCTATGCTTTGGATTTGTTCTGAAAACAGTGTTGGTAAGATAGAGATATTTTAGCTATTGCTGAGCATTGCTTACACAGACTCAAGGCCTTTTCTGCCTCTCACCCCACTCCACCATCGAGAAGGCTGGGGGTGCACAAGATGTTGGGAGGGGACACAGCCAGGACAGCTGATCCCAACTGACGGAAGGGATATTCCAGACCATATCACATCATGCTCAGCGTATAAAGCTGGGGGAAGGAGAGAGGGACATTTGAGGTGGTGTCGTTTGTCTTTCCAAGTCACCGTTACGTGTGATGGAGCCCTGCTTTCCTGGAAATGGCTGAACAGCTGCCTGCACATGGGAAATGGTGAATGAATCCCTTGTTTTGTTAGTGTATGCAGCTTTGCTTTACCTATTAAACTGTCTTTATCTGAACCCATGAGTTTTCTTGCTTTTCTGATATTCTTCTGCTGGTGGGGGAGTGAATGAGTGACTGTGGTGCTTAGTTGCCAGCTGCAGTTAAGCCACAACAACCTGCAAAAAAAAAATAATTCAAATATTTCACTTGCTCTGTAAGAGATTACATGCCTCAGGTAGTCTGGAAGGCTAAGTTGTGACTAAAATGGACTGTTCCTTGGATGAATAAAGTAAGATACTGGCATAGCAGTACTGCAAACTGAAATACTGGAGCTCTAGCATGACTTTTTTCCAAATAATTTTAGACCTTTCTCTGAATATAACTTAAAAATTACAGTCTAAATCCAACAGAAGATGCTACATATGAATTATCAAGTGGAAAGTTATGAAACAGTATAGTATTGCTCATTCATATTAGGAATGGAAATTTCATGTTTCTGGTTCTATTGATGGAGCCATGCCAAAATCATGAAAGTGTGTTAATTTCCAAGGTGGCAGAAGAAGCATAACAGTTGAATGAATCTGAAATTATCCTTATAGAAAAAGATCAGTAGAATTAAATAGAGAATAATCACCTTTCTCCAGGAACTGTAAGCCTCTCTATAGCAAGGATGTAATTCTCTATTAAATTCTATAGACTGGATTAAACCTTGAAGAGAAAGAATCTAATTTCTTGTTAAATTTCTGAACTTTGTAGAGGAATATTTTATAACTGTATTTCATTCTACAGAACCTATAGAAATGGATTTTCCACTTCACTAGGCCTTCTGCAAACTGCATTTCCTGACTTTAAAAGATAGCAAAGAAAGATCATCCTTTGTGAAAAGGAACATTTATACTTACACTGACCAAGCCAGTCTCTCTTAGTGTCAAAGTGTGAAAGGAGTAGATGTCAGTATGCTGAGGTCTTCTGCAGAGGGAGGAAAGAGCACTCCTCACGCAGTAGAACCAAAGCCCTTTATACATAATCTCCACAAGTGAAGGCATGTAGCCACAAAGAGGACTAAAGCTTCTGCTGTTCCTAGGACCATGGTTTCCACTAATAATATATATCTAGCTGTGCTTGACTCTAATGGGTATTTCTGGTGAGAGACTTCAGTGTGCAGATATCTTTTGACATACAAGTTTAACCTACACCAGTTTGTGTGTATTTTGTCATCTGGATGTTTCTCCAGACTCCTCTGACTGTACTGATGAGAACAGGATAAATACCTCCATCTTTGAGGTTGCCTAGGATGACTGATCTATGTAAGATCTATGGTTGACATGTGTCCTTCCAAAAGGCTGGGAAAAAATCACAGAGAAGCTTAAATGACACTGATCCTTACCGATATACTGTTGAATGAAGCCATAGATCTGCACTGAGTGTAGTTCAGCTAGTTCATGTGTTCATACCTCTGGTGATGGACAGCTATCTCTGGTCTTCTCAACCTGTAAGCTCGGTTCCACTACTTCGTCTCACTAGGGACTGTTCAGTTGCCTAAACGCTATTGCTGAGTGCTTTTCAAAATTTCCTAGGATATCTGGTGGATAACTGAGGCTAGGAGATTTGGATCAAAAGAAACAGAAGGTCCACGCTCTTCTGATCCAGCATCTAGAAACCCAAGGGAATACCCCAGAGTCTGTGTTTAGTTCACTGCCCATGTTAGACAAATGTGTTGAAACTATATAATAAAGCTTATATAGTAGAGTCTATTTCAGGTTTTGTTTTATTTCTAGGTGTGTGGAAGAATTTTATAGTACATGGCAAAAGAATATATAAAAGAGATCGTTAGTGACATTTCTGGAGTAACCATCATTTGTCTGAGAATAAATTCAGAGGTTCAAGTGGCCCTTCTGTGTTCCTAACTAAAGAAATTATTATTTATTTAAAGGTTTGTGTTTTTTAATACGACAAATATTGATCAACCTCTGCTATCCGTTTTTTGTCTAGAATTTATACATGGCTAAGTTAACAGTTTTATACTTTCCAACAATCGAAATCAGTCATGTCCATATAGCTTTCCCAATATTTTTCTCATCTGATCACTGCATGCCTTTTGAAGTGTCAATTCTTCATGCCAAAACTTCTGTACTGAGAAAAATACTAAGAAATTAAACCTATCGCAAATTTCTGTGTTTGTCAATGCTTTGGGGCTTCAGAAAGCCCAGTGGAACCATTATAGTACTGGGGTGCTGTGTCAGTCCAAAAGTGCTCTGGCCATGTTTCTTCAAAAAGCCTGAGAAGATGGACAATGCATGCAGGAAAATTTCTGAATAACATGTTAGGCCAGCTGGTTTGAGGCTTGGTGGTTCATTTTATTTTGGCAACAAGCATTATACAGACTTTATTAAAAATAATGGCAGCAAACAGATGGTCACTTTTGATGGAATTATACTGAAGACATTTGTGAATTTTTTTTCTTTGAATTGCAACAAACTAATATGTTTAAAAATCATGCAATGTCTTAAAAAGTGAAGAAATTTTAATTATGTTCCTGTCAGTTTGTTTAGTAAGAATTTTTCACCTAAAAAAATGAAGAAGCTGAAACACAAACATGCTTGCTAATATTTTGGACATTATGTATAACTAACATTGGTTTAAACTACATGTGAAAAAACAGTGTAATAAAACATGTTAACAGTGTTTGAAAGATTATCTTTTTTTCAGGAATAAAACCACATTATTCAGTAAGGAAATATGCAGACATATTTAAAAGCTTTAATCGCATGAAAAGCTTTATCTGGGCAGAGGACATTAGTCTTAAGTTGTTTTTATAGGGTAAATAACCTCTATAAATACAAATATTTTTAATCATGATGAAGGGCAAGCTGGTAACAAAGGGTTATTGAGAAAGACCAGTGAAAAATCCCATCATATGCATCAATTTTGAGCATCCCATGAGCAGGTCTCTTCACTTATTTCCCTACAGTGTGCCATTAATGCCTCATCATGAATTTCTCTGTCAGGTTGAATCCTATTGACTTCAGTTTTGTCTGATTGAAGAGTGCAGATGTGGTTTTTACTTGTGTGAACAGTAAATAAGTTTTAAAAGAGACTTTCCTCTCTAAATTATTTACGATGTTGTAGTGTCAGCCAGTTCCTGTGAAACCCCACTGAAGCTGTGTGAAAGCACACCAAATGTGTTCTTCCTTCCCTTCAGATATGTGTCCCAAACAAAGAATGGCTGTGTGGGGAAGCATCTGTGGTTAGACCATTAGCTCAAGGGAGAAAGAATTACACTGTGGAGCTAAAGATTCCTCTTCTCCTGATGGCTCCTCTGAGTGGTCTGTGCATTTCTCTGCACAGTGGAAAATAGACCTTACTTTCAATTTGATTTTGCAAAAAAAATGGAGATTATGGATTTGAAATTCAGATCATACAGTGCTGGTTTTACATTTTTTATGTTATTAAACTACCAGAATATTAGCACTGCAAAGTCAAGCACTTAAATTATCAAATGTATTATGTAAGGTTCCTAAGCAATCCTAAATCTGCCTCTCTTTCAGTATACCCTTTTGATGTGAGATTACGTTTTATTTTTCAGGTTGTTCCGCTGCTTCATTTGTTACAAAGCTAGATATTGTTGAGACTACCTAAAAGAATCATAGAACTATAAAATGGCTAAAATTGGAATGGACCTTAAAGATCATCTAATTCCAAAACCCTTGCCATGGGCAGGGATGCCATTCACTAGACCAGGTTGGTCAGGGTGAGTCTGACCTGGCCTTGAACAGTTCCAGGGATGGGGCATCCGCTTCTCTGGGCAGTTTCTCAGATTGGTAAAATTCATTAGGTTTTACCTATAAGACCCTCTATGTGGTTTGTGTGTTTGTAGTGAATTTGTCAAGGAACTGAGGAGATTAGCGATTTTTTCTTGTGGTTAATGTAGTCAAATGTCACCCTGGACATATGTCTGCCACAAATGCCCTTAACTGAAAAATGATGCAATAAATGTTTATCATTCACTCCCTATTCCATTAGAAAAATGGAATACTTCTAATTTACTCTGAATGACTGAAATTGTCTTCCTTTACTGACAATGGAAATGAATAGATGTTACTAGATTGCCATCACCTTGACCTCTGTGTTCTCCATCTTGAAAACTACTGGAGAAATCCTAATAGCTACAGATCTCAAATGAAATTGAAAGAAGCTGCCATTTGATCAAAGAAAATCAGGTTCCAGATGTTTCCTATGTAGCACAAATATTAACACTGAGTTGTGCTGTGCTGTGTGAATGTATCAGCTTAGTTCTGGAAACTAGTAGGCAAAGAGAAGTCTTTCCAATTTCGAGCCTCCATACACTCTTCATTAACATGAGCACTCCTTGGCTTGGACTGGCATCAGCTCAAGAGTCTCTGCACAAGGTGATATTCCCAGTAGTGCAGTGTAGGATATGTGCTGGCAAGTCGAAATCTCGTTTGCGCTTAGTGGTGAAGTAGGACAGTAGCAAAATTTTTATTTTGGACAAATGTTATTTCAAACATCTGAAACACGAGAACAATGCCAAAAAGAAAATTAAAGGGACTCATGCATGATAAATTTGATTTGGGGATACATGCATAAAGATTCAAATAAAAATGGCATTCAGTAGTTACGAGTTTAGAGCTAAATCCCATGTCCAGAAGAAGTCACATTGTGGATCTTTGTAAGTATTTAGTCAGCCAATTCCTTGTGTCCTTCTGGTTAATCGAAGGATGTAGGAGTTTAATAATAATAAAACAAAAATCTGTGCGTACAAGCACATAAATAACTGCTGTTACTTAATCTATGTATACCAGAGGCTTAGCACATGATAACATGATTTTGATAGCTTGAATATCTGGGGTAAGAAAAAAAGAGAGAAAGTTCCTAAGTTGTTATGTATAGCTTGGCTGTAATGGTTACAACTATTTTTATCAGCTGAGGATTTATTTGCTCTTATTACTTTATTATCATATGCCATAAATCCTACAGAACAAACTATACGATTATAAATGTTGCTTATGCTGTGTATTTGAAAGAATAAAAAAAAAGAAAGGAAGAAAATTTTAGAAATATTTTAGCTCATTTCATTTTTTATTATTACTATTTTTCATGCCTTTCTACTTTGAGTCAGGTTGGCTTCTTTACCATGCCCTCCAGATCACGGGATACGCAACGAGAGGAAAATGATAGCTAATAAATTTTTGAAACCTCTAAAAATTACCTTCTGTAAAATAGCTTTTCTGTATATTATAATGTCACTGTTTTATGGCCTGATGTTTCCTGACCTTCCATTATGAGAAGCTGAGGCTCCTTTTCAATGGTGTGAAGCTCACATTTATAGCCTTGTGTGGTTGTGAGATATTGGCCCTTGAACAGGTTACTTATGGCTAAGAGAGAATTGCCTGTTCTGGGGCTCAGTATTATTTGAATGCATAGAAAGGAAAATAGGGGAAACATGATTTTGGTATTTGTATCTGACAACATATACTTCAGAAATAGATTTAAAACTAAATATAAAATCCTGACGCTAAAAGCCCCAACATATCATTGACTACCAAGATTTTATTCCATCATGCGGATACTTTACCGTGGCTCTCTGTGGAAATACAGCACTTGCTAAAGTAGAAGACATTTTCAAACAATCTTAAAGAATTTATTTCAACATCTATAATGACTTAATAAAGCTCTTAATGAGATAGAGTGAGAGAATTATCAGACCTTAAATGGATAATTTTGCAAAGTGATGCGTACTTAAGGTTACTAACAAATTAGGTTTACTTTAGGAAAAAAGTCACTAGTTTTCCAGAATCCACAAAGCTATAGTATCAATGTTCATCAGAAAAGGGTCCAGTTCACTGTGTTTTTATTGTAAGAATAAAATTATTTACTTTTGATATTTGAAAGATGCAGTTCTTCAAAATTTTTCAGTGGCAGAACTGGAAATCTTCAATTCTGAATGAATGTTTTTTTTAAAGGATTTGTTACCCTTGGTTATTAACCCTCAGTGTTAACAAACTCAGAAGAGCAAACATCTGCTATTGCTTCCAGTTTAATCCTTTACCAGTCTCCAACTTTATGCTGTTGGAAGACGAATTTATTCTTTCAGTGCAAAAATAATTCATGTTATATTTGGTTAAAAAAAAGCAGGGAATCCCCTAACTTTATTGGAATTCTGCTTGCAGTTTGAAAACCTGATATTTCTGTTCACAGTTCAGAGAAGATGATAAATAAATATGATGTGGGCAGGACTGAAAAAAGTGTTAGAGACTAATGATTTTTTTCTGCTTGGTACTTTGTTTGCAACCATAAAATTTGTGCTGTGCTCTTGAACCATACCATGATGCAAGTTCATGTTTATCATATCTGTGTGGGAAAGAGCAGATATTATGTTCCAACACTCTCTGCACATTGGATGCTTAGAACACAGGTTTCTAAACTCAGTGACATTAGACTGAATCTTTTCAAGTGTTTACTTTAGCTTGAAAATCTTTTTCTACTTAGTAAAATCTTGTATTTTAAAGTACTGCTGGAGCTGCACAGGAGTTTTATCTGCAGTAAATCATGAAGGATCACAATATTGAGTCTCAGAGGTTTTATATATATTAACATTCCAATAGATCTAAAGATCTTGTTTTACTAGAAAGAACTTGGTGTAACTTGACCTATAATAGGAAAATAGGATTTTTCTATTCAGGATTTCTAAATGCAGTATCAGGGCAGATGTGGAAAAAACCCCCATCATAATGTTTTAAACATCTCTTACAGTAACTGCATTTGCAGTGTTAGAAAAGGAGTTGTATTTAAGTATTTATTTTAGGAAATCCAAATTAAGTACTCCTGTTTCTGTCTCCTCTTCATATCTCTCACAGCTACATTGTATTAGGCTGTTCCTTTAGAAATACTGCAGAGGAATGAATATTTTGTGAAAGAATTCCTGAGTGCTTCAGTGCAGTTAATTTAAGGAAAGATTAATAGAAATTTCAGCTGAACACAAAAGCAGCCCAGAAACATTGAGACAGTTGCTTAAAAATTGCTTTTTCAGGATTGTTGAAGACTGCATTGCTATTTTTTGAAAAAAAATCCAGTATGTTGCTCTAGTATGATCAATTCTCTTGTGCAGTCTAAGTATTTTAATATTGTCTGGATAACTTCCAGTTTAAATCTTGTGCTGTTTTTCGCATTCAGATTTTGATGAACATAAAAAAGGAATCTTAGTAAACAAGTAATAATGGTTTAGATGGATAGACTGTAAACAGAGGAGGTGGGGAAACTGCAAAGCAGTAGTGGTTCTCAGGTTATGGACTACCTAAAGAACGATCTTCACGTACAAAAAACAAGAGATAAATGACTGATACACCAGAAGGCTGAAGCTATGTCAGACACTAAAAAAGAAATTATGAGAAATTATGATGGTATTGCTAAAAATTTGAAAGCTTGCTTTAAGCATCCTTCTACCTCAAAAACACTCCAAACTTTTGGGAAGCAAAAGGCTTTTATGTACTGCTTTAATTTGTTTCTTTTCCTTTTTCATCCTCTTCTGTCACAAGGGCAAGAATAGCTGACTCTCAGGGTCATGGCAAATTGATTTTGTGTTGTACACGTAAAAGGAGAGTTCTAAAGTTTTGCTTTACTGTTACTTGTTCTCAAACATTTCCATTTTTATTATTGATTCTAATTTTTTTTCCTTGCTGCAAAATGCTTTAGGAACAAAAGACATTATTTTCATGGAGCAAAAATATACTCCTGCATGGAATACCTGTGAGCATTTTGGTGTTGTACACCAAATTCAAAACAAACTAGACTAAAAACTCCAATGCATTAGAAAAGAACTACAATGACTATTGTGCGTAGTTTTTTGTTAACTGTAACAGATTTGGTGCTTTAAAGGGCATGACCCTTGATATAGGAGGTGGAGACTAGAGGACAGAGGGCTAATCGTGGGATTAACGTAGATTTTATTTATAATCCCTCTTGTGTTTATATGCTTTTATCCACTGTTAGTGTGGAAACAAGACAAATCCCCTTTTAATTCTTGTTATTAATGAACATTTGTCCAAAAGCTTTATTGTGTCTTCAGTAAAGCCTCATGCTTGGGAAATGCATAAGCTTACCAGTGCAGCTGGAGGACTTAGAGGTATTATTCCTCAGGGACTTGCAGTACCATCTCAAGTTCAAGAGAGACGTTGTGGGAACACATCTGTTTGTGCGTCACATCATGTTGCATTCCGTTCTGATACAGGAGAACCATTGCTGTTGGATGTGGATATGGAGGGCAGTGCTTGCCAGCAGCTCCATCCCACCAGTCCATTCTGGATCCTGACCATTTTACAGAGCTGTGCTGAGCAGCACCAGCTTGCTCTGAAGAGTGTATAAATCCTGAGTAGGCATATGTAGGCTCAGGGCTGTTTAAACAGGGCACTGAGCATTAGTCCCAGTATCTTTTGGCTCATTTAAGGTTTTCATTCATAGTTAACATGGTACTGCCTGAACTCAGAAGAGAGGATTGTTGTGAATCGCTGTTGTGAATGGCATGAGGAAAGGGATGAATGGTGCGTGCATTAATTTCATCAACGTTAACAATTCCAACTTTGTACCTTCTTGGCCAGAGCTGATTTGGTGAAGTATTCTCTTTCAAATACTCAAAAGAGCCCCTCCCAAGCTCAGCTGAATGTTGCACAAAGTCCCCTGCCATACTTCATGGTTAGAAGCATTTGGTTCAAGGGCTCACGAGATTTGATTCAAGATTTACACCATCTTTACTTTTGGAATTCTTTAGAAGGTACTTTTGAGCATTTTTTTGGTTATCCATACTTTTGGAACATGCCTTTTTCTTCATTCAGTATACAGATGCTGAGGTCTCTAGCTTGAAAGGTTGGTATGAGCCGTCCAAATTTTAGTCCTCTATAAGAGAGAGAGCTAATATAAACTGAATGGCTTTTGGTTTTTGTTCTTTATTGACAACCTCAGTACAGGATTTTTTTTGGTCAGAAATGTCTGTCTTTGAGTCCTAACCAATCTATTTTCAAGGCTAGGTTATAATAAAATGTTTTATTATCTTTGTGTCTGTTGATGCTCTATCAAATAATTTGCTGTTGGGAGCTTTTGCCTGACCAAAGTATCTCATTAATAAATAGACTATCTACCCTTTCCTGTGGTTTGAGCCAGCATCGTGGAGTGTGCAGGCTGAGTTATGAAAGGAATGTGGGAAAGCAAAGAACACCCAAATACTCACAAGATTATAACAAGAATGACTCAAATTATGAGGGAGAGAAATCTTACGAAGCTTTTCTTGATGGAATTACTTTCTTCACTGCATGAAAATTAGAGAATCCCTACATCCAAGCCCCTTTAATACCCCAAAAAAGACTCTTGCCACCACAGGAAGTCAATTATCTCCATGGTAACCAAAACAAACAGTGAATATTGCTTTAGCAGCCACGAAGAATAAAAATTGCATCTAAAATTAATTTATGTCCTGGGATCAGACACTTGAGATGAGAGAACTGGTCCATATAGTACCCCAGAGGAGTAAAAGGAAAAGAAAGTCACTCCCTTTGAAGAGCACAGGGAGCTGTGCTTGGAGTGCATAAATTTGCTTTCTCGCTTTTAAAAAGAATATTGTCAATGTGTCCATATTTACATGGATACTCCCTTAACTTTCCTCTATAAATCTTATTCTTGGCAAAGGTTTGGCAATAATTGCCTGAAAAGACAATTACCTCGTAATCTCCCTCGCTGTGCAGAAGGATCTCTTCTATATTGCATTAATTAATTTGGGATGAATTAATTTATTCCTATTTCCTTCTTTGTCCAAAAAAAATGCATAGAATTTGTTTTATAAATATTTCAGTGGAATAAAGAAAAAGAGAATTCAAACTTGGAACTATATAAAATTTCCTTCACATTTATAAAGTGTGAAGACAAGCTCATAATATAATGACAAGTAAGGTGAATCAAAAGTAGGGAAAAGGCCACCAAAATCATGTGATTTCTGTGTAACAGTGCAGTTAATCTAGATATTTGAGCATTTTCAGCTAACAACAGTACCGTATTTCTCTTTAGAATCCTCCTTTTCTACTGCTGCAGGACAAACTGTTCCAGCTTTAAAAACAATTGTATCGATACATCTGAGATATCATCTGTATAAGTGGGCTTTGGTTCATGCCACGGAGCCTAGGGAGTAGCATCCTTATCAGAAGTGCCTTCAGTCATTGACATTTAGGAAGACCTAACTAAGATGAGATCATTTGTCACATATACCCTGTTTCTGTTGTTAGTCACTAAGCAGCTCTGTTAGCCACAGCCAGAGAGAGTACAGGTGAGCCTCTGGTCTGTTAGGGCATGCCTCACGTTCTCACAGTAAGCATAAACAATGCCCAGAGTTTCAAAATGATTCAAATCTGGCATCTCCTACTACAACACCTCAGTAAGTGAACTTTCAAAAGGCTTTTTCTCAGGTAGGCCTGCTGTGCATTGAATGCCTTGAACATCTGGCCCTTTGCCTGAATTTTTGTGCCATTTTTCTTATTTGTGTATTATGAGAAGTGTAATTTAGTTTTGTCTTAAAGGTATGTTTTCCCCAACACCCTACCCAACCTTCACCCTTCCCTCCCCACTTCCCCCTTTAAAAATGTAGTATTGTGACATTTGTATTGGCAAAAAGCCACCAAAAAAATCTTTGGACCATTAGTAAGACACAACAAAAAGAGACTGGAAAAATACACAGACAGGCGAGAATTGCTGTTATTTAAGTTAAATAATTCTTGCCATGCTTTTCAGCTTTTGCTGTGAATTATCATCTTTCTATAGTATAATGCAAAGAAAAAGGATAGTAAAGAATTTTGATCCATATGCTTTCCACAGCTGATGACATTTTCTCCAGTATAACAAAACAAGAAAGTTAAAGAGGATTTCTTGCCATTTGAATATTATTGCCAATTATTAAATGATGAAAGGACATTACAGCCAGCTCTAAAATGTTCCCAAAGGGAAGAGTCTGTGCTTGGTCCATTTTTTCCTTTTGTTAATTTATTAAAAATTGGAAAGAAAACTGCCATATTAGAAATATTTTGAAATTATGGTCTGTGGGCTAAAGATGATTGCAGTCACTAAAAATAACTCAGAACACCTTTTCCTGTTAGCTGTAGAGATTCATCTTCTAGCGTGGCTGGCCAGTTAATAAGTGAAGCCAGACACGATAAATCTGAGCCTTGGCTCCTGTTTTCATTCATTAAATTTCATTAAAGAAAATGCGAACATTTAAAATAAAATCCTGCTGTCACTTTAGCAATTGTTTTCATGGAAAACGGATTCTGTGTGACTGCAAAACATACCCATGAGGGAATATTTTTCTCAAGTAATTTGAAGTTTAGACATCCAGGCTGTATTTGTCAGAACACTCATCGGGGCTGACGAAGCAAGGCAGGCTGGTTCCACTGTTCTGGAACCAAAATCATGTTGCTACATGTGACATACCTGTCGTGAATAGTCCCTAGTACATTCTAGTTCCCAAACTGTGCCCAGGAGCTCTTTCAAAAAGTGGGAATTAGCATTGCCTAAAATCATGCTGGGCAAAGTCTGAATAAACACCAACAATGGTCTTGACCAAAAGGGATTCTGTGCATTACTTACCTTATTAGCATATATCAATCCCCGATGTGGGCACCTATCCCTGTGTGCAAATTCCAGTCTTTTTCTACTCTCATTAAAGAAGGAGTACAAATGACCAGTTAGGATCACTTGCCTATGTTTTAGAGGGCTGAATCCAGAGGAGATAAATATAATTCCTATAGACAATTATTGTGCTTAAAACATTTTCTTCACATGTTATTTTATACTTATCACAAAATATCCACACAGGACCTAAAAAGGAGAAGAAAAATCTTTTAGATAAACTGATGTGAAAATCTCTTGCAATATACTCTGTCTTGGGTCAGGCAGGAAACCTCGAATAGAATAAAATAATATGTAGTAAGAGAAAACAAATGAAGGAAAACTCTTATATAATAATTTTATTTATCGAATAAGGACAGCATTTCAAAAAAACCTATCTAGAATATTATGGATCATGTTAGTAACTGTACTTTAAATATTATTTCAAGAGGAGATGTACACTTAAATAATCAGATCTTGAACAATATTCTAATATAGAACCTTAAGTATTTTAAAAGTTATTGGTAAGAAATCTGCTCAAATCATCTCCTACATGATCAATGTAACTCATCCTTTTTGTAACACTACAGCATTCTTGTTCAGTGAGATCTAATAAACATTGGAAAATTCTTAAATATAAAATGCAAAATAGTAAAAGGGAAACACAACACTGTAAGTAGGGAAAAAAAGGAGAAAAATTTAGAACATGGACACATTTCTTTATGTTAAGTAAGGGTTAAAATCTAGATGATCTGACAAGACATAGTAAATAAACCAGGAAAATTAGGGAACTTGGACAGAATTAATGTATTTCAAAAAAGATAGATGAACAAGTAGAATAAATTACCAGTAAAGGCAATTGAAACAAAGATTATAAATAAAATATGAAATATAAAGTATAAATGAGGTTGGAAGACTTAGATTTATTTCCTAAGAAAGAGGAAAGTGAATGATCACACAGGGAAAAGAGGGAAAAGAGGGAAAAGTGCAAGGTGAGACTAATATGTTAGAAATGAAAGGTTGCAATTGCATTCAATAATTCACTTTTCATACTTCATTGAAGTAATTATTAAAGATCATTTATAATATGTAATTAAGAAACAGTAGTCAAGAATAATTTTTTTTTTTTTGCAATTTGGAAAGACCCCTTGACAAAATGGAAAATTGTCAAGAAGAGCAGCAGCACAAATAATGAGCATTATGTATAAGCTAAGCATGTGGTACTTTACCCGGAGAAGTTACAATGTAAATATTTAAAGAGAACAGATGAATGTGAGGACTCCCGGCATAAAATAAAAGAGGAATAATAAATACCCTGCAAGTTTGAAAGGTCAAAAGTCTCTCAGACACGGATTAAATTTTCATGGTATTTTTGCTAGAAATATGACTGTGTTCCCCTAACAGAACCATGACCTCAATTAATTTGTGTTCTAAATAGAGGAAAAGCAATACCAAACAGGCTTTTTATTGTTGCAAAATAAAAATAAGTATGCTAAAAATCTTCCATACACAACAGACAATTTATAAAGCTTTATGAATATAAAGTTTTTCCTCAATTGCTTTTGCACATTCAATGTCATAATCTTTAGGAGTAAAAAGATTTGCTGTGAAGCATCTGCAAGTGTCCATTAGAAAATCACACTAATTTTTAAAAAATTATTTTGTAGTTAAAGAGAACAATAGCACTATCCAAGTACATGCAGCATCATTTCAAAAAAGAGAAGACAGGGACCTAACCCTGAAATAACCTGACTTTAGTGGGATGGTGCCTGTGTATAAAGATACTTTTGTTCCTAATCCTACTAGTGTTAGTGCCTTGGGCAATATGTTGCAGAAGACAAAGAATTTCACTATTGCAGTCAGTGCCACAATACTAAGACATCAAGAACAGTAACCCCAGCCAAATCTTTTAAAGTTGATGTTTTTTAGCTCAATGTTTTGGCTTTCTCAAGGGCATATCCCTTTTAATGTTAATTTATTTGCAGTCTTTTATCTCCATAGGAAGAATCAATGCCATTTAATACTGAAACCTCCTGGAGGGGAAACAGCAGAAGCTGGGTTAGGTAAAGTCCAGAATGAACTTTCAATCAGCATAGCATAAAAATATACAAAGACCCTGAATTAATTTCCACCTGCTCACAACTGGTAGCCCACAGCCTGAAGATTACTTTTCTCTGGCAACATTTTCCTCAAAAGAAATGTGTAACAGTCCAGTGTCTTCCCTGCTCCTGCACAGTCCTGTGTTTACCAGATATTTCACTCTGACAGAGAGGAGTAATAAGGTAGCTCTCTTGTAAATGTGAGTGACCCAGTGTCCTGGGTTACAGTGTATTCTATTACCATGAGCTGTTGAGGCCAGGTGTAGCGATGTTCCTTGCCTCCTCCCTCTGGACTAGCTTCTGTTAATGGGCCCATCAGTGCCTTGCCCCATGACTCACCATCCCATTGTGAGATGCTCCGCCCAGGGGGAAGGAGCCAAGCATTCCCACCTGGATAAAATCTGGAGTTCGGAACAGCACAGGCAGCCTTACCTGCTGGGATCCCAGAGGACAAGAACTACACCACCATTGGATTTTCCAGGGAGGACCAGACCTTTTTCTACAAGATCACCACATCAACAGAACCACTTCAAAGAGAACTGCAGCTACCACCAAATCAGACTGCTACCAACACCCTGCCCGGCAGGGTGCCAGGTTGTACCCCTGACTCTGTCAGGTTAAACCAGTGTCTCTGTATTATTGTTTTGTTATATATATATACATACATATATATATATATAAGTAAAAAAACCTGTTATTCCTATTCCTCATATCTTTGCCTGAAAACCCCTCAATATCAAATTTATAATAATTCGGAGGGAAGGGGATTGCATTTTCCATTCCAAGGGGGGCTCCTGCCTTCCTCAGCAGACACCTGTCTTTCAAACCAAGACACCCAGTAGAGATCACTAGGGTAAGTCACCACGGCAGAGGCACAACTGAGATTCCTTTACTGCAGCTGCACCATTTCTAGCCCTACAGTTTGAATGGAAGCCTATCATTTACAGCAGGGACTAAGGCAGTAAAAGGTGAAACTAGAGTTTGCTGGAGTCACTCCAGAACTGGAAGCAGTCTGGTCTAGGAGCATTTAGTTTTGCCATAGATGTTCATTACCACTTATATATAATGATTCAAATCATCTGAGGTAAGTTAAATTGAAATATTTCCAAAGGTTAGACTCAACTTAGTGAGACCGTTTTGTCAAGGCTGCCCTTACAGACAGTGGCGGGGAGCAGTTTGCTAGGGCTGATTACAAGCATCTAAAATTAGATTTTTATTCTGAATCAACTACAGAAGAAAACACTCTTTTAAATGGCTGTAAACAAAGTCTACACAAGCCACTTTTGATAATGTAAAACATAGACTTTGTGAATACTTTGCAGAGCCTCCTCTTTAAGTCTCACAATTTGGATATCTTGGCTATAGGTTTGGGTTTTATTCACTCTCGTGGTGCATTACTTATCCCAGGAAAGCGCTTATTGTGCTGTTGAAGTCCTTGGAAATAATTTTCAATTTTAACCACTTGATCTACAAAGGCTTTTCAGGCCAGTAAGGTTTTGGTAGTGGAGGGTGTTATGATCCAGTTGTTGTTATTATTATTAAGGTTCTTTAGAAATTCCTCTGCCCAAATTAAGGTGCAAACGAGACCATATGCCAGTGACAATAATATGGGTTTTACTGATGGTAGATATGAGAGAGAGAGAGAAAGAAAGAAAGAAGTAGAAAATAGGTGGGGAAAGAAAGTGACAGGGACAGAATAAGGAAAATATCACCAACTCTGTGGATCCCAACGATGTTCTGTTGATCCTCTCCAGCTGGGCTTCTTGGTGGTGAAGGTCCCCCCAGGGAAAGCATGGAATCTGATGGGTATATGTGCTCAGGCTGGGCAGGCATGTCCGGGCATGTCCCCCTGGGGAGGGGGCAGCCTCTTACAGCAGTCTCTGGGTCTGCTGCATCACTGCAGTCCTGTGGGGCAAAGCCTCTCACGTGGATGTCCCGTGGGGCTGGGGGTTCCACAGCTGGGCCAGTTTGTGTAATGGGGGGATGGGTGTTTATTGCCTCTCACCAGAGGTTACACCATGCACCCAAAAACCTCCTCCTCCCCCCTCGGCTGGGGGGAGTCTGTGTAAACCTGGCTTCTGTGAGCTGTGCTCTCCCCACACCCCAAATTCAGCTGGGATTGCAGCTGGAGGCTTTGGTCTATTGTGGATGCATACCTTTCCCTCAGCCTGAGGTGACTGAACAATGGGTTTCCTTTACTCTAATCAGCAGTTTTTAAGGAGGTTTCTGTGGCTGTAGCTTCTTTAAAACTTTATATCAATTTTTGAGGCATGAACTATTTCAGTCTCTGACAGAGGGCTACAGGAGTGGCTTCTATGAGAAGTTGCTAGAAGCTTCCTGCTACATCCATCAAAGGCAGTGCCAGCCAGCTCCAGGACAGACCCACTACTGGCCAAGGCTGAGCCCATCAGCAAAGCTGGTAGCCCCTCTGGGATAACAGACTAAGGAGGGGAAAAACTGCAGAAATACAGCCAGAGAATATGTGAGAGGAGCAGTCCTGCAAACACCCAGGCCAGTGAAGAAGTAGGGGGGAGGAGGTGCTCCAGGGGCTGGAGCTGAGATTCCCCTGCAGCCTGTGGTGCAGCCCATGGTGAGTCAGGCTGTGCTCCTGCAGCCCATGGAAGATCAATTGGAGCAGAGATCTACCTGTAGCCTGTGGAGGACCCCACACTGAAGGATGCTGTGACTCCACGGAAAGCCTATGCTGGAGAAGGTTGCTGGCAGGATCTATGGACGCATGGAGAGAGGAGCCCACTCTGGAGCAGGTTTGCTGGCAGGACTTGTGACTGCATGGGGTATCCACTGGAGCAGCCTATTCCTGAAGGGCTGCACCCTGGAGGGGACCAATGATAGGGCAGTTTGTGAAGAACTGCAGCCTGTGGGAAAGACTCACATTGGATAAGTTTGTGGAGGACTGTCTAGTGTGGGAGGGACCCCACACTGAGGGGGGAAGGGTGTGAGGAGTCCTCCCCCTGAGGAGAAAGGAGCAGCAGAGAAACTGTGATGAGCTGTCTTAGAATGAACTGCTGAAAAGTCCCCAGTGACTGTGCTAAAGGGTTTTGCATTGTCTATAATAAGAGCTTTGGTAACTATATACTTAACTCTATAGTTATATAGAGTTAATAACTCTATAGCTGTTTTCTATTACCAAAAACAAAAAAGAGTGAAGAAAAAAATCCCATCATATTATGAGGAAATTCTGATTATTTTAGAGGTGTGCCTTAGGATAAGATGTAACATGCCATTCTGTTTCCATATACTGTCAATAAAAGGAAATCTAGCAGATTAGCTCAGACGTAAATGGTTACATCTTGAAGCAAACCCAAAAGTCCACCCGAGTGTGGTGAAAGGAAGGCCTGTTTGCAGACCCCTGTCTCTGCTCCTTACAGGCTCATGTAGTGTTTATAACATTAGTTTTACTGCTCTTGAGACAAGACCTTTGTTTCATTCCTGCCTAGGAAACCCACAAAGATCTAAGTATTTGTGATGAATGCATTTACATTGGTTGAAAGGTGTGTTGTAGGAGAGTCTGTACTCTATACTAATAGCACTCTTGTCATGCTCACTAATCCTTTGTCTCATCGTGCCAGAAGTCTTTCCTATGCAAATCAATTCACAGGGGCACTTTAACATGTAAATGGAAATCTGCCTTACATGTGAGGAATTGATGGATTTTAAATTCCTTGTCTGTGGGGAAGTAATGAATGGTACTTATTTAACATAGACTGCTACACTGGGTGCATCTCCAGTACTTTGTAGCACTCTGTACCAAGTCTAATACGGTGCTCATAGGTTTGAGAATACAAAAGAGAAGGACCAAAAATCGATGATAAATGTATTTCTTTTCCTCTTTTCATCAGTAGTAATTCTGATAAAACATTTAGTGGTCTAGGATTTTTGCTGAGAATATGGTACTATTCTTTCATTGTGGAGTGAATGAGTACCCCTAGGGGAAAATGTTACTGAATATTTGTAACTGAATCCAAAACATTTCACATTAAAAAATGAAAAATGGAGAATTTGTCAAGTCAGAAGAGAACTGATTTGTTAAATGACAATATGGCACAAAAAAAACAGACATATAAAAAGTTAGACAAGCTAAATTTATGAAATTTAAACATGTAGAAATTATCAATTCTGAATAATACGCAACCCGGAATATAAAAGGAATGAGAAAAAATATGTGACCCAAATTTTTTGGTGAAAATTCAAGCAAACTTCAGGAGACAGTGAGGGTTTGTGAGGGAAAAAACACCTGATACCAAAACTGGTATCAAAAGATAAAATTCTGAGGACTGTACTTATCAGAGACAGGTCACAGATCCTATGTATGTGGCCGTATCACATGAATGTATTGTGCTGGAAAAGATAGATTGTTTTCTTTACCATAAAAATAGAGGGCTTGTTTCAATTTGATTTAAGTGTCAAAAACTGAAATTTAGCCTAAAGAAACACATGAGAAAATGTCTGCACACTTTGTTCTAGTCATTTTCTCTGTCCGCAGTGTGGTCTACTCTCTTTTTAATAGTTCATCATTCATTTCTACCTGAATTTGTACTTCATTCTGCATCCCATATCTGTTTACACTACAGAGTGACACATGCCAGTGAGGTTAGTTTTTAGAAAGAAGAGAGATCTACATGATTTTGGTTGGTAAAGAACATAGTTAGGCCTACTGGGTTTATCACTACAGTACAATGTAAATATCTATGTACATTTTATAGCGCAAAATTGTTAAGTTAACTTTTTTCAGCACTCCAAAATGGAAAGATTTCCTTTTAAAAAATGTGTACCAAAATCAACATTGTGCCTTTCCTGAAGTTTTCCTTTTATCTAAAGACAAAAATATGGTGCAGTGCTGTTTAGGAGATCAGAAAACAATTTACAAGTGGAAAGAATCTGACATACCATGCGTGGCAGGCTGGAAGAATTAAAAATGTTTAACAGGTTCTGAGAATCATTATGCTCAAACCATCTGAGAAAGAAATTAAGTCTATGTAAAACTAAAATCCAAATCATCTTTGGAATTATATGTATATGCACACATGAACCATTTTCCCCCGTGACCCCTTCCCCCACCCAAAATATGGTAATAGTCCCTCTCATCTGTTAGTGGTATGTAACCAAAACCACAACACTTAATTTTCAGATCTTCTCTAATTCTCCAGGCTAAGAAAACATAATGAAATTTTGCAGTGATGCTTTGAGGAATGAGAGCCAGCTCACTGAATGTAAGTGTAGAATGTGAAGGACTACATCCAAGTAAGTCACATCCCTTTATGAAGAGACATTTGTAGGGCATGAATCATCTGTTTCCAAAATAGGTCAAAAGATTTCTGCCTTCAAATGCCCATTTTTCTTCTTTGACTAAAAATGGAATTTCAGTTGAATGATTCAGGTGATTCAGACACCATAGGTGTCTAAAATGAGGTGAAAAGTATATTGCCCATAACTATTTAAATGAAATTATTCATTTGAAAAATACTTTTATAAAGGTCAAGTTGCATTATCATCTCTCACTTGCCATACAAGTATATCCAAGTATATCAAACATTTTTCTTTTGGGCTAAAGCTACAGCATATTTTAAAATTACTACTTGAAACAATAAAATTTCAAATTATTAGGTTGGATAAATTATTATATTAATCATTCTCTAAAGTCTTCTCTGGTACAAAGGCTTTTCCCCACATTTGGCTAAAAACCAAATGTAGAACTTGCCTCTCTCTCTCACATAGTACTCTTTCTGGAATGGTTTGAACTTGCACAGACAGGTGTTAGGTTATCCCTGTTTCCTTGTTTTTACAAGAAACATGCTTGAGGTTTTTACTTCCTCCCTCTTTTCTCCACATAGCAGCTTTACATAGATGAATGTGAGCAAACAGAATCCTCAAAGACCACCTTTTCTTCTGTGCTCTAGTGACCACAGAGATCAGATTTATCTCAGCTGACTTTAGGTCTCCACTGCAATTTTCTGTAGCTCAATTAGTTGCTATAGCCGTCTTTTGTAATCAGTAGTGAGAAATAGGTGTTTTAAGGCATTATTAAATTAAATACTAAATTCCTGTAGATGAGTCAGTCCTGAGAAGTACCTTCTTCTCATTCATTGGAAAGAAACTTAATATGCCAGTCTCAGTTAAAAAGCAACTGTACATTTCTCACCAAAAATGACCCAAGGAGCAAACTTTTGAGCAGAAGTTAGTGCTGTCTAAGTTCTTGGCTCTGTATTCCAGTTGGCTTTCTCTTGCCAGAGAGACTGAACATGTACATGACTGGATAGGAGCTGGGCAATGTCAGTTAGTCTTGGGGGCCAGGACTTGTTTTCTTTCTTTGGCCTACCCATAAATGTTTACTTAGTAGATTGTCTGCATTTAGTCAAATGACTCCCACCTAATCTTTCCTTATATTTATAGTATCCTGGACAACAACAAGGCAATGTCAAAATTGCTTAGTTTCCTGGAACGCAAAAAAAA
>VXAZ01010343.1:12198-31470 GCA_013399875.1 Gymnorhina tibicen | reverse complement strand
AAAAAAAAAAAAATCAATTCACTCTGTCCGGTCTGTAGGGAAATTTTTTTGGTGTGATATCCTTAATTCATACAGCACAACTGGCTCTACTACTACCCTAGATGAAGCCTATCTGAAAATATGGCATCTATTAAGAAACAAACCTTTCTTCGCCTCAGTAATTGCAAGCATGGGGAAAACCAGAAAGAAATGCAAGACTGCAGTAAAGCAGAAGACGTTTAGTGGCATGGAGTGGTTGTTGTATGTGCAATATGTGATTAGGAAATAACTTGGAAAAAATGACTGTTAGGGTACAAATAAATTCACAATTGCTAAATTTTGGCTGCTCCTGGCATGACATTTTCCCCTCTCTTTAACATGCCAGTTCATACAGAGCTGTGATTTAAGTAATAAAATGCATAGCATCTTCAAATAAACAGCTTGAGGACAAGTGTGGCATCCAGTGGAAATTTAAGCTTTGGTGGTGATGCAGTAGTTAGAAATGTTGGAGAATCATACCCTAGTATATTACATTCCTGTAGATAGTAATCTTAAATTTGTTTTCCTCTTTAATGTGCTATCCAACTCTTGTGATGTATGCCAATTTCTTAAGTTAACATTTTTACAGTACTTCTGTGGTGCTGACCAATTCTGTTTAGTTACATGCTTCTTAAAAGCACAGTAAGATGATATTTTGTGCCCTTTCCCTAATATTTATGGCAAAGTTATAATGTTAGTAAATCACTGTTTTTCCACAGCTGTTTAGTGGTTTCCTTTCTGCTCTAAGACAGAGCTGCAAAAGATTTGATTATCCATCTGAGAATATTTTTTGCCTTCCATTAGAATTCTTCCGAGTTTGACTTTATTAGGATACCTGTTTCATGTTGAATCCATTATGTTTTTTTAAAGTAATTTGAAAAGGTTCCTATGTACATTTTCGATTTTCTTGCAGAAATGTTCACACTCCTATGTATCCAAAATGAGAGTAAAAAATACAGTGTAATTATCATTCCATTCACTTCTAGGCAAATCCTGACTGCTTGAAAAGGAACCTAAAAGAAATGCTGTGGCTTTAGAAACCATTTAAAGGATCTTTTGTAGGTCAATTGTAGTGTATGAAAAGGTGGTGACAGTACAAAGAAGTGACCTTTATTTATGATCTTTAAATGCTCTTGATATTTTCAAAATAAGTTTCACAGTTCCAGTGATCTGGTGGAAGGGTTTTGTTTTGTTTTGCTTTGCTTTGTTTGCTAGTGTTTGAAGGTTTAGACAATATAAGGTCAATAAGGGACTTGTTCTGACTCTGTACCCCTTCATTTCTGCTGATATTAGCAGTATTGAGACTTCTGCCCTTTATAGTAAATAGAGTTGGGTTTTTAAGAGCACAATATAGCATGCACACAATTTTTGAGGCTGTGTTTTTCATGTTTACATCTTTAAAAAAGAATATGCTGTATGTTCTCCAAAAGACACAAAGAGGGCAAAGAAAATGTCACCAAATAAATGCGTGCCAAAGTATATTTACAAGATCCTTCAAAAACATGCTCTAGTTATTTTTATCTCTTCTTTAGATTAATTCTCTTTGTGTTTTCTAATATATATATGTGGGAGTTGTTAAGGGAAAGCAGTATGTAAGAAGAGGAGTTTGTTTCTGTTGTCACAGCTTTGATGCCTATTCATCAATCCATAAAGCTTTGTCTAGTTTTGGTTTTAATTTTTGGGCTTCTAAAAGTCATTGTACAATGAGAATATATGTGTTCGTACATATTTACTTATTTGTGTACGTTTTAGTAACGGGATTATTTTGCCTGGGCCAGCCGGAGGACACCTGCTTGTTGACATGAAAATGTCTCTGCACCTCTTTGCTGCCAGCATGGGGTTAGAGTGTATTTCTGTGAAAATAAGCTCCTTATTATATTTATATTTTCCAGGTCTCAAATGATTCAATAATAGTATCACCTTATGTAGCTTGGAACAACTATGCCATTTTGGGTGAACAAAGTGCTATTGCACTAATAAAAACCAGCAAAAGTGCTGTTCATTATATTTTAACAAATGAGGAATTTAAAATCCATCAGATTGTCATGTGTGAGACAATAATGTGATTTACATATTAAAATGCCCCTGTGGGTGTATTACCATAGAAAAGATCATTACATAGTAGGGCTGTTTTTCCCCTTCATCAAAATCTCTTTTAAAATGTCTCTTAGCGAAACAAGTGAAGTGAAAACTGTCTTGATTATGTATCTCATTTCATTTCTCTTGTCTTTAAAAATCAGAGATGTTGAAAGCACAATGAAAAAGAAAAAAAAAAAAAGAAACCTTAAGAAATAGGAGTAAAAATCCTTGACAGACTGAAAACAGTTATGGAAAGAGGAGGGAAAAGGTGGAGCAGAAGAAGAGAGGAATGTATTCTGAGTTTATCAATACATGACTTGTATTTGCACAAACAGAACAGGCCTAAAATCATTTATGTCAAAACCCAAACTGGAATGATTGCTCCAAGATCAGCTGCTGTCATGTGTACAAGGTCAACAAACAAGAACCTATTTATTCTACAAAAAAATTAATTCTTCGAATGCATTTTTCTTCTTCACTTATCTATTAACAACAGTTAATAGTACTAATAGTACTAACAGTACAAGAACAGTGAAATTGTGTGGGTAGACAAAAGAGGACTAAAATATGTAGACTGTAGTCTTACTATATAGTGTATTTAAGACTATGATTGAAAGAAGTTTTTAGTGTAGCAATCACTCATGCATCTCAGATTTTGTACTCTCATAATTCCAGAATGACTGATTTTGAATGACAGATAAATGCTAACATTGACAGCTCTTGGAGTTAGAATTTCCACGTGTAAAACATATCCACATATATGGATCTATGCAAGCAAATTTAGTCCCTGGGCCTCCACAGAAGTGATGCTACAAAAGCATCCAGACAAGTGTCCATACATATCTTTTTGATAAAAGCAGAAAATAATTTGAAATTTAGGCTATGAAGACTTAAACTTCCTCACAGACTTATTTTGTGACAAAACTGCATACACTAGTGATTTTTGATTCTCACTATGGCTGCAACATTTTGTTTGGTGTGGGGTTTTTTTGTGTTTTGTTTTTTTTTCCTTTTACAAAACAGACTGCAGTGCTTTTTCTGTGATTTACATCCACTTCCTCTAATGAAGCAATGCAAAAATGGTCTGTAGAATGAAGCTTGAACAGTTTCCTAAACTGTAGCCTGTGGACTGCCTATGACTTGCAGAAAACTCTTGCTTTCTCTATATAGACTGCTGCTGATGACATAATCCAGCCCTCTTGTTTTTCTTTTCTCCTTATAAGTTATACTAAAAAGAAAAAAAAAAAGTAAAAAATATCATCAGACTTAAGATATCAATTTCCTAACATTATGGTTTGATAAAATGATGGCTACTGTGTCTAATAATTAGTTAGTTGTTAGTGGTCAGTGTGAACAGAGGGTGGTCCATGAGACAGATTCTATGTTTAAACACATTCTAAAAAGAAGTTTCTGGAAACCTTATCTTTTAAAAATTAAATTGAAGCTGAAAAAATGTCTCTGTACTGGCTGCCACAAATTCCTAAAGCCTCTAGCTGCTGATATAGAGATTTTTTTGAGATTGTATATTCTTGAGGCAAGTTTAATAAAAACATTCTGGTTTTGTATAATCAATCTTTTTGTCTGTGTGTTTGCTCTGATCCAAAACCTATTAAAGTCAATTAGAGTGACTGTGTAAATGAAATGATGCAATGATAATGTAAGAGTCATTGTGCTGTGACTTGCATTAAGCTCTAAGCCAACTTCTTGTAACTCAGCTATTTCCATAAACCTCAGCAGATTTGGACTGACCGAGTGATCATTCAGTTAATGAAAATGTCATACTCTATCTGTTGATAAACCTCTCTGTGAAGTAGTTTCTAATAGTACAGAGGAGTTTCCATGTCTTTGCCTCTAAAGTTCCTTTTGTTTGTTGATTGTTAGTGGTCTATATCAAGCAGCACTGATATTCTTTGACTTGTTAGCAAATGAAAATGATACTTAACATTAAAAATTATTACTAATGTCATATTGAAGACATAAGAAATGAATAAATCTTCATTATACTTCTTTGGTTTAGTACATATAACCTCTGTCTAGTACATGCTTAGGAAAAAATGGGGTTTTTTTTACTCCCATTTTAAAGAAAATAATATTTAATTTAATTTTGCTGTTCCTATGCTTTTTTTTTTTTGTTTTGAAATCTGAGATTTCTTCTTAGGAGAAAACATGATATATACATGGATGGAGAAAGAAAAAATAGAAGAAGATAAGAAGAAAGTGGATTATGAACACGGATGTCAATTAGTTTGCTAAAAGACTGCAGGGATGTGTGACAAGATCACTGCTACCTTCACAGGGTCTCTAGGCTTTTAAAAATATTTGGTTTTTGTTTGTTTGTTTTTACTTTTGCCAGCGTGGTACAGGCAAATGTTTTCCTCTTGTTTCAGCATTGATTTTAACATGAAATCAAAGTGCTAAGAAGGTAGAAGAGTAAATGACAAAACTGGAACACACAAGATTGATAGAGCAATAGAAGAAAGATAGAGAGTACTAGAAAGAAGGCTGGGTTTCCATTTGTTTTTAGAGAACATACTGAAAGAAATTCTGTTATTTGGTTCCTTCTCTTAGTTTATTCTATAGCTATTCTTTAGTGACCAAGAAAGGAGCAAAGCAGAAAACAGCATTGTTATCTTGGGGTGCTAATGAGGACCGAAGTTTCCTAAAAGGTAAGAATGAGAAATAAACTGCCAAATGAATTAACAAATGCTTTTTAAAAATAGACACCCAGCTTTTCTCTCAGAACTATCCATGAGATCAATAATGCACTAGTGTAACAGTTGTTTAAATGCATACATCCATCCCACTGTAACAGCACTGTGGTCTGGATGCTCCAGCAGCCCTGTAAACTTGCCGGGACATGTGTGCATGTAGTTAAAAATCCTAATTCAGTAGCCATCCTTTTTATTTGTTTCATCTAATTTTTCTGTGTTCTTTTTCAATAACAGTTTTACTCCTGTAATGTAATTTTCTAAAATGGATTTCATTGTCACAGTTGTGCTTTTTTTTTTTTTTTTAAACAAAAGAGGCTTTTATTGACTTCCATAAAAGTAAAGTCAGCCCCAAGTTTCATATACTCAGAAATTGAAGATCATTGTATTTTCAAATCTTACTGTGATCTTCAGCCTCACTACAGTTCATTTCAACCTGCTTAGGACTTCTATCTCAATGTTCTTCAGACACAAAAATCAAAAGTCTTGCCAGCAGCTGTTACTCACTTCACATACTTCAGACAGGGAAATATTCAATATTTGATCTGAGCTAGATGGTAACCTGTGGAGCCAACACACTTGATCTCCAAAGTGTCTTCTCCTATTCCAAAAGGTTTAAGCCAGTTGTTCTGAACATCACTTTTAATGAGGAAATTAATCTCTTTAATAATGATTATTTCTCTTCTTTAACTCTGAAATCAAACTTCAGTTAGATGTGTGTTTCTTAGGCAGTTACATCTAAGTGAGAAATCCCATTGCTCAGGAAGAATTTGACTCTAAGCATATATCCACCATAAAGCAGCAATATTGCCTTGGCTAAGATGCCTCATAATTTCCAAGTCAGAAGCTTTTCTCTCAGTGTTACAATAGCTACAGGAAAAAAATTCCTCAGATTTATCAACCAGAGGCAGAATGCTAAGGAGCACTTTGCAGCACCTTAGAGTCCTATTTCTTTTCAATGGAAAGTGCAAGCTTTGGTCTCTTTAGAATCTTTTTATAAATTATATTCAAGAGATTCTAAGGTAGCATTGAAAGTACTACAAAAAATATTAGAACAAGACAGTAAGCTGTATATTTCTTTCAGTAATAGTCTTGATATCACACTGGGTAAGATAGAGTGCTGCTAGCAGAACTTCTACCTTTATAATGAGAGACCACCTTCTGCTTGTCTAGTACTGCTGGTATGTTAATACTAAGGGGTCACTCATTCATTCCATTAATAAACATCCTGTCTGAGCGTGGAAGACTAGGGCCACAGTACATATTCTATATTATTTAAATTTGTCTTTGTAATCTTACTTACATTTACCTGTTATCAAGAAAATAACATGAAAATGAAGACAAGAAAAATATGCCAAAGCTTCAGAATTTGAGTCAGGACATTTTTTGGCAATGTAGCAAATTTGGACTAATTATTGTACAGTGCCTAAGGCATTCTCATCAAAAGCATGATGAAATTCTTTCCTCCCACGTTCCCATTAATTTACTTTTACCTCTGCGTAGTTTCTGCTAATGTCATTGTGACTCTATTTTTCTGAAAAAAAAACCCTGACCCACACCACCTCAGGAGAAATTCTTGTAGTTTTTCTGCAAAACTCTTCAAAATTTTCAGTGTATGCATAGAATATGTAGTTGGAACTGTAACATCTTTGAAAGTGACTATTGCCTTCAGTCAGATAGGATTTATTTTTGTGGGGGAGTTACATATATCCTCATCTTCTTCATAGCTCTTCCTTTAGGAACACTGGGGTTCCTGGGAGAGCAAAGAAGGGACAGTTGATACATCCAACAGTTCTGATTGGTTTTTATTTATGTGGGATAATCAGAGAACCATAGAATACCGGGCTGAAAGTGACACCAAGGATCATCTGGTCCAACTCTTTTCGGCAAAAGCATGGTGCAGACAAGATGACCCAGTAGCCCATCCAGCTGAATCTTAAAAGTGTCCAGTGTTGGGGAATCCACCACTTCCATCAAGAGTTAATTCCAGTAGCCTGATTGTCCTTACTGAGAAAAATTTTCCTCTTTCATTCAATTGGAATCTCCCCAGGAGGAACTAGTACACATTACACCTCACCTTTTCCACAGAACTCCTTGTAAAAAGAGACTCACCATCTGAAGATGGTTTTTCTTCTTGTTCTCATCTTGAGAGGCAGCTAAGGAAAGTTTGTTACTGCTTTGATTGTCCTGGCTTGTTCCCGAGTTAGCTGAAATGGGGTTTCTGGTTTAGACTCCTGCCCTGGTCTGTTTAAAGCCCACCTCACCAAGATGGTCAGCCCTGCTACCACAGGCTCCTTTGCCGTCCATCATAAGATGGGTAAAAATATAACACTATCATTTCTACTTTTTGGCATGGAAACCATGTTTAATTTACCCCTATATAATATTTGCTGTGTATAGAAGAAAACATGTAACTATTAAGTTGGCATGCTCAAATAGAAAAGAGAGAAGCAGGAAAGAAAATATATATAAGTACCTAAAAAATATCTCCCCTGAGTTCATATATTTTTAAGCATCACACTTAGTAATAAAATAAGGATTTTCATTTTACTTGTCTCCTAATCAGCTATCAGAAGAAACTCCCAGAAGCTTTTGTGTTGACATTCAAAGGCTTTGTAGGCTGCTAAAGCTGCACATACTTCTATAGAAGACAGGAATTATATGCCTTACAAGCCAAGATTTTGCTGGTGCCAGCTGGGGCGAGCTGTACAGTTGCTGTGTGAGATATCTGTAATAAAATTTTACTCACCTAGGGGGACAGTTGAACCACAGGTTTCCATCCTTCTTCTGTTGCTGTTGCTGTGTGTGTGATCTCTAGTGCATCCTTTTTCTGTTGACATAAACATAGCTTACCAAAGAAGTATCTTTGGTAAGTATTTTAGAGCAGGCTAATACAGTTTCTATCTCAGTGTTTCTTTAGAATTGAATTCTAGGCTTCGGAGTGACACAAAGGAAAAAATAAAACCTTTTGTTTCAGTGAATGAAATAAATGAAATACACTAATTCACATGAAACTCAAGTAGTGGCAACTGAGGTTTCCTCACGCTTCAAACTCCCCTTAATTTTCTTTTGAGGGAAGACTTCACAGCAGCAATTTCAGATGCACATCTGAAGCACAAGAGTAATTTCATTTGACTGTTGAAATAAAACAGCCCTGACACATACTTGGGTGGAAAAGCATAGAGGGAGATTGTAACCATACTGAGGCTATCTCACTTAAAATCGAGAATTCCTCTGCCAACAAACAAGCAAACAAAGGTATTCTTGTTTGTAATTTGCTGCACTGCACTTAAAGCCTTTCTTGGATTTTATGGATTGAACCTCTTACGTCATTGGAAGCCAGTTTTAATTTCCCAAAATGGCACCTGAACTGTAAAGGGATGGAAGATAGGATGCAGTTTGTGACAGCTTTATTAAATAACTTGCGCAATTTCTCAGCTTTCCAAGAAAATCTATACAGATACATATCTCAAACTATTTTTACTTTTAGGCATTCTAAAGATAGATGGAATGATAATGACTTACATGTATAAACACACTTTTTATACAGAAAGATTAAAAATATATGTCATAAAATGAACATATAAAATAGCTTGACAAAGGGCAGACACGTAGTCACATTTGTATTACAAATTCAGTAAATGCTTAACAACACTGAGTACCACTACAAAAACACATAATGGAGAGTAGAGAAGATTATTGTATCTAATTGAAAAACTGCAGCAGGGAATCTGTTTTGTATTTAATTACTTATGCTGAAACTTTCTGCTCTATTCTACCCAGGTTCTGGTACAGCCCTCACCCGGGCGATATGAGAGTATATCCCAGAAGATCATTAATTGATGTGGCTAGCATCTGTCACACCTTATTCTCATTCCTTTCTTTCAAGTGGAAAATTATCTGAAGTTTTTTGATCTAGGAAGATGCATATACTTGTATAATTCATGCCTGAGATGCCATGGATATTTGTGATTGAAAGTAAGATCAAGCGAACTCTTACTGGATTTGAAATGGCAGCCACTGAAATTCATGTAATGATCACAGTATCTGGGAGTTTCTTCTGTGCTTTGAGAGGGGACCACAGACAGCTTTATACAAACATATTGTGTTCCAGAGTACAGCTGCTGTTCTGCTTGCTGATTGGTTTGGCTTTGTGTTTGTTGTGTCTGTGTGTGTGTGTCTGTGTTGTTTTTAAGTGCTGTTTCCTTATGTACAGTAGCATAGGAGTTTTACTGTGCAGTAATGCACTAAGATTCATTGATATTTACCTCATAGGAATATATGAACTATAGATAATCACAGTGGTGAGTACAATTCGGCAATGCTATCAATTTTCAGTATAACGGAATAATACTAAAAAAAGAGAATAGAATGACTGTATACTACTATATTTTTTATTTTTAGGTTCATGTTGCAATGTCCTTTATAGATCTAAGAGATTTTGAAGAGACTTTAATATTTAACTCTATTGATTTACACTCTATTAATGAGTAACTTAAAAACCCCAACTTGCTGGCACAGAATGGTTAATTATAAGAATTTCCTTAATGCCAGCAGAATTTTTTTATTTTTTACTTAATCTTTAGTTTGTAGTTGGATATGTGTGACTGTGAGGAATCTATCAAGAAAAGTGAAACTAATTATTACCTTTTCTCCCATAACATGGTTATTTGAGAAGCTGGTGATGAAGCACGGGAAAAGAAAATGAGAAATTGAAGAGGGCTGCTGGAGGATACAAAGAGATATCAGGCAGATCTGGAAAGAAAGCCTTGAAAAATAGATTTTATGAGATAAACTGAGTAACATGAGAAGAAAAAGATCTCATTAATCTCTCATGTTTTTCTCTCTTTACAGATTGAGCACTAAAACAGAAATAATGCAGCTGTTTTGAGATCAGCAGTTTTTTTGCAAATAGAAGTCTGAGGAAACAGTTCAGTGAGCACCAGAGTGTTACAGGGATAAGGATGCAGATTCTCCCTTAGCTCAGCCTTTCAAACCATTCTAGCCTACTGTGATTGTTCTTGAAAGGATAAGAGAGGCAGGACTCCCAGACCCATAAATCATTTAGGAAAGTCAGTTATATTAAATTTAAAAAGGAGGAAAAAAAACCCCACTCCCTATGTTGCAGTAATTCTGCTCAGTTGTGGATTTACTGTATTCTAGCTTTAGGATGAGTCCTGCATGCTGTTTTGAATTTGACCATTTGACGGAATGTACTGTAGGGAGGATTTTCCTTTGCATTTAAAAAAAAATGCAAAAAGTATAAAATTTTTCGTCACTTTTTAATCTAATAAAGTAGTAGTGGTAAGCATAAAAGATACAATTTCTTTAAGATCACCTCTAAAATTTCCAAAACTGATTTAGAACTTTGTCTTTAATAGCAATTCAAAGGTCAAGCAGAAACTAAGGGTGGATATATACATTCTGATGATATTGGCTAAATTGTGGACATCTATTCTATTGTTATCTTGTAAAGTGGATTGGGATGTCCTTCAGAACTGTCCCTCTTTTTTACCCTTCTCTGCAGTTACCCTGGGAGTCATCCAGACTTTAAGATTCTTTTCAAGAGCTAATCAAAACCACCTTATCCTTCTCCACTAATTCAGTATCTGCACTGTCTGTTCCTTGCCTCAAAGACATGTAATACTGCTGCAATAGAAATTCTCACTGTCTGCTCTGCTCTGAACTTTAGTACCATGATGCTGTTGACAGCCAAATGTACATGTTTTTAGCATGTTTAGGGGACGGCTGGTTCCCATGGCACAGTCTGAACCAGCTCCAGCAGGCCAGACAAGAGATGTGATGTGCTCCTTGAGTGAGCTCTTCTGTCTCTGTATTGCTACTGCTGGAGCATCTGCATCTGCAACAGACCTGGCACATTGATTTTGAACAGGAAGGCTTCAGTGGTCCTTCCTACTTGCATTTTCACGTGGAGCAATTTCAAGAGTCTTGGTCCTTTTATCATGCAAGTAAATTCACACTTTGTGCTAGTGAGAGACATAAGTCCGTATATTTTCTCTTTAAATGCTCTCTTTTATGCTCCCCAAAGTTGTGTTGCAGTGTTTTCTAAGTGAGGAGGCACATCTACAGATTGTGACTGTGAACTGGGTTTGGCTTGATCTGTGAAATGCAGTATGGACCTAGATAAGACAAAGAGTGAGATCCTTTCTGGATGTGAACTGCAAAGCCTATGTTGTCTCATGGAAGGAGAGCAAGAAAAAGGATGGGCAGAAAATGTGTGAAGAAAAAAGTCTAAAAGCCAAGGAATTAATGAAAATGTGTGAGACATAAACAAAGGAAATGAATTCTAATAAGTCTCAGATTTTTATAAAGATTTTCACCAAGAAATGTAAGATTTCTCCAACAATCAAAAGATGAAAATCCTTAAAATGAAGTTATTTCACTGAAAAATGGGCTTAATCTGTTGCTTCCTGGAGAAATATTAAAAACCCCAACCCTGCAAAAACAAAAAAAACACTGACCTGAATCAGGCTTTGAGACTGAGCAGAGAACTGCATTCAGCCTGTGGCAGCACTGCTGTATCAAATTTAATTCAGAGCATTTAATGTATCATTTTATTTCTTGTCCCCTAGTTTCAGGTATTTTCTCCTTAGCCATTTGAATGAATACAAAGTGTGTCATTCATTTCAATCAGAGAGACACAAGAGACGGTTGCTTCAAAGCTCCTCTCTTTTAAAAAGAACAACTTTGTGATGCAGATTCTCATCTGGCAAATCGTCATTCTTAAATGGTGTTATCACACTCATCCTCTCCTTTCCCCTTTATATTGATCTTTAGAATAGACAAAATGTTTTAACCTTTGGAATTTATCACAACAGCTTTTCTTGCCTTATCAGTTCTAGTGGGTTGAGCTCTCTGTATCTGCATTGATATCTTTCCTATCTTCTTGTTTTTCTCACATTTCCAGAAGTGTGTCTTGTTGCAAAACTCTTGTTAGAAGACATACATAAATGTCTTTGGGTTTCTAATCTGAAAAAGAAGTGGCTACACTCTCTGGGAATTAAAATTAGGTCTCCAAAAGAAATAACTTCTTCAGAAAATCCAGATGTCTAAAGAAAGATTATTATCTCTGACATGATGGCATCCCTACCATGCCATTTACTGTTTTTCTTTTCTCTTTGGATTTGATCACATTTCTGCCAGAACATTTAGTTTTATTTAAATGCAATGACACAAACATTGCTAATCTGGTTTCCCTTCATTTGTTTGTGTACTTGCTGTCAACAATGGTTTTATCAGCCATCAAAATCTAATTGAAATGGCAGTGCTGCATGTAGTCATCCAATAATTATGAAATAAATAGACTGAAATTTCAAATACATTTGAAAAAAAAGCCCCTAAAGTAACATAAGCAGAATAAGGTAATTAAAGAGCTCCCTCTATGATTTTTAATTCATTTAAAATGCATATTTATCTGAAGACATCACGTCTAAGCTCCAGAAGTAGGTTACTATGCCTTGTTCCCGTATTTCAAAAAGAAGACTGGCTGGATGGAGTTAATATGGAAAATTGTTCTGGTAAATAGTACAAAAAAGCACTTCATCATCATACCACCAAACCATGCTTTGCTTTCTCTTCAGAGAACTCCTGCAGTAATTCACACATGACAGTTAATAATAGATTATAAAAAGCAGTGCCCTTTATCATCTGAACACCAAATCTTTAGAGGCTTGCAAATAGAACAGTCTGTTCAGTGATTGTAGAAATGTGACGTCAAAGGGCTGTTCTGCTTCTTATTTGAAATGTCTTCATGTTACTCTAGATACTCCACACCCTATCTTAGAAAAAATCAGGGTTGTGCATTGTAGCCCACAAACAATGGAGTTTTGCCTTAATGGAAACCATAGAGCAGTAGCATATTTAAACTTTTGGAAGAAAGGGTAACAGAGCTCTCAAAATAAGCCCTGGTCATGAATGTATATATATAGTCCTGTGATGGGTTGGCATAGCAACTATTTCTTAGAACTCTGTTGCTGCCTAAGTAAACAGCTAAAGCACTGAGAATGTCTCAGCTAAGCTGTGCCCGTCTGTAGTACCAGCATGTATTGTACATGAACATTTTCTTCCAAAGACGGTGATATTTCAGTGGTGCTCATTTATGCTGCCATTGTTGTCAGTGTTTTTATCATAAACCCTAATTTTCTTACTGATTTCACGATGTAATTTATCCAAAGATTCTATTTTTTTTTTTCCAATTCAGAACATAGCTTGGCATAAATAGTCTCAGCCTAGACACTTTTATACGCCCTTAATTTGTATAATTTTTAATGGCATATTTTTCTGAATGCCAACAAAAGCTAAATGCGAACATAAACTAGTCATGGCAATCACTTAAATGAGCAGCATACCAGATTGGACAAATCATGAAAGGCTATTCCATAATTCAGTCTTTTTATGTGTATTTGTGGCAATTTTTATTAATTGTGTCACAATAACACATTTTTTAAATGCTAATCACTTAATCTGGTAGCCTTCTTAACTGCAAAACATGCATTTAAATGTATATCATCTGATCCTGAAAAACAATTGAAGCTTGTGATAAAACAAGATTCATTCATGAATAGTTTATAATGAGTTTACAAAATGACTCTTTAAAATGGTTAATCATTTATAATGAAGTCTAACTGAATCATATGTGTCTTATAATCAGTTCAAACACCTATCAACATGGTTATAATTATCTGCAGCAGATGGTACCAATGTCCATAATACACTGGTAAACTATTAATAAATACAGTATAGATGGCAATAATTTGCTCATTAGAAGTTATTATTGATAGATACAGGCTCCCTAGTATTCTGTTAGAATCTTTAAAAAATGACTAACCATTTTAGTTAATAAAGCTTTGCAAACCATTTATCCATTTCTGATGAATGAAAGAATGTTTCAATTAGTGAATTCTAAGTTTCGGATTCCCAGCATGGAATGTTAGATTCTCTTTGATGTGGTTTCCCTGAACATTCTTCTCTGCACCTGTCTCCTTAGTGAGCTTGACAATTCATGCCATCAAGGCTCAATAACACACTCTCCTCTTCTTGTGCTTTAATTTTTCTTTCCTAGGAACCTCTTAAGGGTACTCTTCTTTCTGCTGCTTAGAAAGGTGTAATTCATGGGGGAAAGCCCTTGTATCCCACCTGAGAGCATTTAGGCACAGAGGATGGCAGGGAACCAAAATTGTTTTGCTCTTTCTCTGATGTATTTAGATGTTATACAAGATACAATACCTACTAAAATACATCGCTACGGCATTGACAGTGACTATAGTGTTGTCGTGGGGTGGGATTTGTCTCACTTCACATTAGTCCTTCCTAGTCTCTTTCAGGAAACTACCTCTGAAGTCAGTGAGGAGAAATAAGCATCTCTGAATAGGCACATGATATCTTAAGAGAGGTGCCTTAGTGGGTTTGGTGAGTCAGCCTCTGAAATGGTTTAGTTCTCAAGCTTCTGCCAACTATGGAAAGAAGCTGGCAACATGCTTTGGCTGTATACTGAATTTTAGGTAATGGAAATTAAGTGGCATGAATGTGCCACTAGTATGTGTTTCAGCTCAAGGTTAAAATACCTGAATTAAGCTACGTGTAAAGTACATGTGTACCTACATGTGCACCACTTATCTAAACTTCCACTGTAGTTGGTAGTGGCCTGTCAACACATCAGTCTGGAGACTGAAGAATTGCTATCCTCTATAAAACAGGCATATACATTCCTTCAGATCTTCCTTGGCTGCGTTGGTTATATTTCCAGTGATTGTAATAGGATTTTGAGCTTCTACATTACCTGTAGTTCTCTACATTTTCAAACAACAGAACTGAAAGAATCTAAATTTTGCCATTCATGTCCAAATAGCATGCTTCAATGAAGAAATAATCTGTGTTGACTTGCAAACAAAATGCACAGTTACAGTTATGGCTGTGGTCTGTCCCAAAGCCTACTGGAATGCTGTGTGACTTCACTGTTTTTTATAAAATACCGTCATTACAACAAAAACCTTTAGCAAGCATGGTGTCCTGTAGTTTCTGTTCCATCATAAGCATGACAAAGGTACTCCCGAGATCTCAAATATCTTGGCTTAGTGCAGCACTGCTGCAGAGCGTGCAGTGTCACTGCATTATGGAGGAACGGAATGCCATACCTGTAGGGCTTCAGTGTGTACCTGAGGGAATTTATTTTTACTGACCTTGGGTTTATGATTCACTTGACTTTATATATGATGCTATGGTGGATTCTCAGCTTGTCTGGGCAGTTCCAGTATTCTTGGGAAGCAGACAAGGCTTCTCCCACAGCATCTGGCTGTCCTGACAGAGTGTGACAGAATGATAGATGCAAGCACTTGTAAATCTATGTCTTGTATCATTTGTTCTTAGATACGCTGTAGCCCCTACCTTGAAACTGCACATAGCAGACGTAGCTGATGCTTCTGTCTCTCTGCATTTTCTGCATTAATATCAGGCTAGAGATTTCACATTCCTGTTAAGTTGCTGTAGTTATGCACTGCAAGGCTGCTCTGGATAAGAAATCAGCAATGTATTTGTCAGTCTCTTTCATGCTTACACTTTGCAGTTTCAGTAGCATACACTAAAGGCTTTCTGTGACTGACAGTGTTTTTTAAAAAGCACTCCCAAGTGATTTATGGGCACTTCCAACTGGAATAGTTTTTCTATTTTTGACTGTATTTTTTAAACTTCTTGCATGCAAACACTGCTACAAGAAATTCCTTTTCTATTTTGACTTATTTGGATTTGGGTGATGCTGGTAATCCTGGACTTGACAACTCTATTCTGTAAGAGTACTACCCTGTGTCCCATCTCACTAGCATCACAGTGAAAACAGTTTCTTTGTTCACATCCCTGTATTGATACATTTAAAGGGTATGTTTTATTGAACTATTTGTCATATGACATCTTCTTTCAGCAGTAACTTCAAAAATTTGCACACACAGGTTGTTTCCCCCTCCCCATAAATGCATTTTGCAATTACCAGTGGCCTTTGAATAAGTTGTATGCCCAGTATAGACATTTCTCACTTTGTATTTACTATTTTAGATTTGAGATACTGGGGAAAAAGGACTGTTCTATGTGACCTACACTGAAGTGAGTATTGCTCACCATGAAGTCATCTTGTACTTATGCAATTTTTGACTGATTTCCCTGTTTCTTGTATCATGCAAAAGAACCTGCATCTGGGGTCTGCTATACCCTCTGCAATAGTGTGTCTGTCCAACATCAGCTATAATGTAGTTGGATTAATTTTCGTTCCAGGGAACATCCTCAGACAATTTGGATACACTTCTGTTGTGCAGAATGTGGTGAGGTAGACACTTTTGCTACTCAGGAATACTTGCCAATATCTGTCTTTTAAATTTTGGAATTTGGCACCAGGTCTTTTTCCTGTAATTTTTAATTTTTGCTTTTGCCTAGGCAATATTTAATGACTCTAGACATTTGGCAGTGAACACATGTTGTGTTTTATTCAAATAGCTCCAGTCTATTCAAATGTGTTTTTTGCCTGACATTTCAATATCTACCATGCTACATAGCCAACATGTATTCTCTGACTTTCACAAAGATGTCTTTATCTATCCCATCCTTATTTGCCCCTCTTCTTGGTATACTTTTTTCTTCTGATGCACTGGATATTTTAAAAGAAAGGTGCTGTTCCAGCAACATTGCTTCAGCTATCTTCATATGTAACATAGAAGAAGCCATTTCAGGTTTTCTAAAACATTCTAACATTTGGCAAACAAGTGCCACTGTGGGTTTGCCTGCTCTGTGTTTTTGGGGCTTCTATGTTTTTAAATTTTGATTACACTGAATCACTGCTCTCAGCCTGAACTCTACTAAATTTTTTAATTAACTCCTTTTATCTGAAAGCATTGTTCTGGTGTTAAAAAAGATGCTTGAAATTCCAACATTAATACATTGCTTTGGTTTTGTGCTTGCAGCTGTTATTGAAAATACCACCATATGATTTTAAAAAAGGTTAGCCTGTTTGCAGGCTCTTTTACTCATGTAAGGCTAAGGAAATCTTCATGTAGTCAACTTGTCATCTGCCCTTAAATTGCCCATGTTTTCTATGCTCTTGTCTTTGCAGCTGATGATAGTCCACACTATGTAAATCATTTATTTTTGCTAATTTCCACTGCATTATTGTGATATATATGCAAAAAAAAAATCCTTTGTAGCAATACTTATTTATTTAACTTAGCAGACTGATTTCTCTTTACTGTATCAATTCTATATGTCATCATATGCAAAGCATTTCCACTACTGAGTTCTCAAGTCTTCCTTGCAGCCTCAGCTCTGCACTTGGTTGTGTTTAGTCTTTTGGATTACATGCACTTGTTGCTTTCTGTAGAGCTTCTTTGGGATGCCTGAGCATTTACATTCAGCTGCTCTGTCTTTCATCTCTGTGACTGGTTTATCACAGGTTATCTTCTTGCTTGAGCTGACCCCAGCTGGCACTCACCCCGTCGTTCACTCACCCCCAACCCCAGTGGACTGGGGGCAAGAAACAGAGGGCAAATGTGAGAAAAACTTGTGGGTCAAGGTAAAGACAGTTTAATAAGTGAAGGGAAAACCATGGGAAACATGAGGTAATGCAAAGGCAATCACTCACTGCCTCCCACCAGGAATTCTGATGCCCAGTTAGTCTCTCAGCAATAGCTGCACTGGAAAAACTCCCTTCCTCGGTGTTATTGCTGAACACGGCTTTGTATGGTTTGTGATGAGCTCTCAGTCAGTTTGGGTCAGCTCTGTGCCCTCCCAGCTTCTTGCCCACACCTCAGCTCACCTGCTGTGTAGGTCAGAATGAGAAACCTTGACACTGTGCAAGCACTTTTCAGCAACAGATGAAACATTGCTGTTCTAGCAACACTGTTTTTGCCACAAATCAAAAACACAGAACTGTATGGGCTGCTGGGAAGAAAATTAACTCCAGTCCAACCAGACCCAGAACATTCCTCAAATTTCTGAATCACGCACCAACCATTCTGTGAAATTTAATGATATATTTTTTATTTTTTCAGTCTTCATTTTAAATTATTGAGAAAATTCATGCAACATTTTTGTGTCTACATAAACCTTTTCAGAGGATTTTTTTTATTATTTAGGATTTTCTCTGAGATACATAAATTTCATTAAAGCTTGGACCATGCATTGCAACTTATGGAACATCATTTTGGGCTTTTCTACACTGAGAAGTATAATAGTGCTTCTCAGACTCAGGCTCTGATGAATCTGTCTGCTGCACTGTCATTCCAACTTGGGAACAACATTTTCTCCTCCTGTTCTTCACGCCCTTCTTCTTGTATGAAAGAAATCTGAATTTGAAGGAGGAGCATGGTGTGCTTCAGTTCTGTCTTCCAGCTGGAGCAGTCAAGGGAAAGGAGAAAGTGGCACAGTCTTGAAACATTTTTAGTTTGCATCCTTTTTAAATGGATTACTTTCCAGTTCTTCCTGTGTAGGCTAAAGATCACCTAGTCAGGGAATGTTCTTCTCATGCTTATCTCCTTATGGGCCTGAATTGTGACCTTTTCTTTTCCTACTTCCTTTAAAAAATTTTTTTCCTGGTTCTTTTTGTTTCTGATTTTACATTTCTATTGGAATTCACTTCTCATACAAAGTGATCAAAAAGGGGAGAGAGACACAAACAGGGGATTGGGAGTGAAGTGAAGAGAGGAGAAGAGAAGAGCAGAACAGAAAGCCAGCAATGCCTCCAGATCTTATTTCTTCCTTTATTACAGCTGTTTACTATCAATAACCTCCTGGAGCAAGAATTCTGTAAGGTCCTACTGATCACAATATTGGGACACCCTCATAGGATGCCATTTATCTTGGCAAAAAGAAATATGAATCCAAGATCTGAATTCAGCTGTAGCAATAATACAAATATCAAGACCAACTGGGATCTGTATTTAATGATGATGATGATAACAGCAACAATAATGATAATAATAATAATAATTAAAACAATAATAATTTAAGATCTACTATTGGTTTCTGGTCTTGCAGTTCACAGTCCCTGTCTAACATTAATTGACAGTCCCAGCATTAACAGTAATTTATCTTACTGTCTTACAGAAGTGCTGAAAGTTTTCATTAGTGCTTGCAAATAGGATTAATATGCTTGTCTGAAATGTGTACAGAAGCTGTAATGAAATAAACTGTTTGTTTTCATGTAGTTTTACACCTCAGATTTTTGTGTTAAGAAAAACTGTCCTATGTACTAGACCATATGATGGAAGTTTGAATATTTTTTTGGAAAAGTAAATGCACTGGATACTGACACCTTTCAAGCAGCTGTCTTGCATGTGACTACATGCGATGTGCCTACATTATAAACACATTAATATTCAAATGTCTTACCTGTGCCTGGTGTATGATACTGATTGTAGATTTTTTTGTGATGATAGAATGCAACTGCTCTGAAGGAGGTATTTTGATGTTA
>VXAZ01010343.1:0-11856 GCA_013399875.1 Gymnorhina tibicen | reverse complement strand
ATATATATATATATGATACTGATATATACTGTAGATTAAAACTCCTGTAGTTTCTCCTCAATAACAACAGATTAGAAGTATTATGATCTGTTGCTCTCAGCAATCTGAAGATTCCTTTGTTCGTTTCTGTTTAACAACGTACAGAATGTGGCAGCACAGGCAAAAGGATATCTGAAACCTGGGAAAAAATATAAACTAAGAAATTCACATTTTCAGTTTCAAAACTATTGTTTCAGAAAGTATGTATTGATTTCACAGTCCTGGGAAACAACAGTGAGGCAGAACTTTGGTAATGACATACCTACATAAAATGCTTCTAGTGCAAGCAATAGCAATTTCAGAAGTGCAAGGTAAAATTTTGTCCCATTCCTGATGAAATCTTAGAGAGAGGAAAAAAATGCCTCCCAGGTATTATTTTTTTGCAGCTTTACTGCTAATCATCTACTCTCTTGAATCTTTCAAAAGCATGCTAAGTAAGTCAAGAGGGTGTTGCAGAGTGGAGCGCAAATGTTCTGTTGAATTCTTGGTGGCTGAGGTCAGACAGCACTCTGTGTAGGGTTATGTGACGGGGTTACAGAATAGGAATACTGCCGGTAAGAAATAAAAGTTGTGGAGGGGGAAAGGCTCTAAGGGTCTTGTGTGAGATGCTGCAATGGCTTAAATGTTAGGTGTCGATGCAGACTGAACATGCCTGGGGCTAGAAAGCTCAATCCAAAAAAAAAAGACATAATGTTGAGCTTTACAATGCCTAACTTTTATGCCTCAGACTCTGGATTGCAGGCCAGGATTCTCTAAGGCATCTGCACTCCGTGCAATGTGCAGGGAGAGACAAACACCTGCAGAATGTATTCACAGCAAATAGCATAGTGTACAAGTACTGTCTAGAGGCAATTCATAAAGAAACATGGAAGAAAACGATGTTTCTGAATGCCTCCCTCTTTTTAAAGTCCAGGCATGTTTCACAGTGAAATCTTTGCTATAAGGCAAATAAGAAAAAATCTAAGCATATATTTTTGTCTTTGTTCTATATGCATCATACCTTTCAGAGAAATCAGCAATTGCGTTCTGTATGGAAAGGCTACCAGTTAAAGCTAGAGCCTGCCAAGAGCTGTACACTGCAAGAAAAGTGAGTTGGGTTCATGTGTGTGGTTGTCTGAAGGAAAAAGCACAAGGCAGCTATTGCATGGTGTGGCACATTGTAGTGGCCAGAGAACACACTCAAGATTTCTCTTGGGTCAGTTATAAAAACAGGAAACATTTCTACATATTGGCTTTGGAGATACCCCCTGGCTAGAGTTCATGTAGTTGGTGTGTCATCCTGCAGAGCAGAGTTGTGCCAAGGAATGAGCTCAGATACCCAAAGCAGTGCTGGAAGTGACAGCTGTGACCGAGCCAGCAATCCCAGCTTCTCAGCAGAGCTAGATAGTTTTAAAATGTGCTCTGTTGATAATTCTATACCCTTTCTTGCTCAGGAGATAGCCTCAGTGATGAGGGTATTCCAGGGTTTTCATACCACACTCCATTGCTTGTTGGAGACATGCCTAAAATGTCCTGATTTGCTATTGACTGCTTCATTAGACTGGTCTGTATTTTCATACTGACTACAGTAAGTTGTTCAATGCTTCAGGGTAAAATACCAGCCATGCCTTTTTTTTGCTATTTTGGGCTATCTGGTACCTTGAGAGTCCCACAAACATAGGTAAAGATTGTATCTATTTAGACAGATGTGTGAACTTCTGTCCTAAATACATAACGACGTGTAATCTGTGTGAAGTATAGGTTTGCAGGCATGAAGGTACACAGACACATGCTCATTACAGTAATGTTACCCTCCCCCCAGTCCATTAATACATTGTTTAAGGCTTGACACAACTGGAAATTAAACTTTGTTGGGTAAATGAAAACAGGTTTTCATTAAGGCTTCAATTGTACCCATTGTTTGGTGATAGAACAGGTAAGGTCTTGCTGTGTTAACCCTACAGAATCCATTATAAAAGCATTATTCACAATCTTTAATAATAGCTGAAATAGCAGCAACAATAGCGATAATATGTTTGGGTTTATTTTTGTAGAGAGGAACCCTTTCAATTTTTTGATCATTGTGTTATTGATCTGCCTTTCTTTTTATTTAAAACCCGACGGAGCCTTGGGGACCAGAGTCTGCAACACTGATGGAGAGCTGCAAATACTGTTTCTGTGTATGGGGGTCTTTTCTTTCCTGGTATTTTTGAAAGGTAGGCTCTTGATCACACTAGCAGACATCTATTGATTTATACCTTTAGGCTCAGCTCCTGACAAGTCATCCTACATTCTGTAGGCTGTAAAAAAAATGCTATTGTATTCTCACATGTTGATAAATTCTGTGAAGAAGGATACATATTATTAAAAGAACTTCAGTGATAATACTTGTAAAATCTTAGCATGTAGGCTAGGCATGACTTCTGTGACACACACAGTCCCACCAATGATCCTGCAGTTATCCAATGCATATTGCTATCTACACACCCAAACACTGTGCCAGTCTATCAATCTCTCCCCTTTGCTTTTAAAGCTCTGAAATTCAGGGTGAAAGGTTCCACACAAAAGCAGCCTCCTTATTTTAGAGTACTGGGAGGGGACTTTAAAAGAGTCTTTCATTAGCTCACTCATACTCACCCTGTTGACCAATGGCTTCTAAATTTTCTTTCCATGATGAAACAGTTAATATTCTGCTAATATTTTTGGTGAAATACTGGAATACCTGGAAGCATTATTTGCTTAGTGTTAGTGCTGAGGTGTTCATCAAGTACATACTTGTTGTCTTAAAACAGGATGATCAGCAGAGAGTTTCTTCACTCGTGTTGTCATAAAAATTGTCTGTATCACTTCAGCTTGAGTAATGTAAGTTTCATTACATGACGTGAGCACCTGAAAAGTGTAATGCCTACAAAAGAATTTCCCACTTAAATAAAAAAAGGGTGAGTATGAAAACTTCACACTGCTTTTTTTCTTTTCTTTTTGTGACTAAATCACAACACTGCAAAAATTGCATTCTGTTTCATTCTAAGTAGAAGGTTTTAGTTTCAGTCTGAGTAAAATGAAAGGTTCTGCAAATTTCACCCCCAAAAAATTATTTATGTGCTGAAAATTAAGGTATTTTCCTTTTCCAGATATCTAGGTTTTATAAGTTCAACTTAACATTTTTCAATGCAATTTTCATTTCAAAATGGAAAAATACATTCAAGTATCTTAGTTTTTCTAAATTCAACATATTCACTTGAGCAATACTTGTGTAGTTTAGATTTGCTTATAACTTCATTTCTCTGCTTAATTTTTTTGCCTTACAGCGTTTGCTCAGTCATAATTTGTACTTGCAAGTTTTCTGTGGAGATATAAAAGTGCTATGGGCAAAACCAGGTTATCCTGTTCATATAGATAGCATGATCTCTTATTTGACTTATTCTGATTAAATTGTTCCCTTGCTGAAAGCATCAAAGACAAGATGGAAGACAGCATTCCTTATTTCCTTCTTCTCAGGAAAGCTGAGAAAGTTTCACCCATTCTATCATCCTCTCTGACGAACAACAATTAATTGGAAAACTATTTAGGTGCAAGACATGTTATGTGCTAGATCCATTTAACTTTTACATTAATTGTTGGCAGCTTGCCATTCTTATCACTTCTTTATTTGAATTTGCCCTTGCATCCTTATGCAAATTTTTGGTTTATTTTTTACTATAAGTTTCTTACATGAAAGACAGTTTTGTTTTCATTTTTTTGTAATTAATTCTCATAAAAAACAAATTGTCAAGATGTAATGCTTCATTGATGTTATCCTTCAACTTAATTATGTTATAAGATGATCACAGGCTGATTTCACAAGCTTTTTGAATTTCAGCTATATTTTCAGATATTTTCCAACTACCACTGAAAAAAGTCAAAAATGGGAAGTAACACCTCTAGATCTAGACACTGCAAATTGCTTGCCCTCATGTGTACGGGTACATCTAACTCCTCTGCAAGTTTTTTTGTTGTCTGTAACCAAAATCCTCACATCCACATTTAGATGTTACTGTGTTAAGCATAGTAGGTTTGGCAGGAATAGGTACAAAAGACATAACCATGGAGTCGGCTGTAATATCCATTTGCAAAGCTGGCTCGGGGAAATGAGACTATGAGTGTAGGAGCAACTAATTTCTTCAGTTAAATAAATCTGTGCCTGATTTGTGTTCTACGTGCAGTTCCTCCTGTCACAAATATGAGCTCTTTTTCTAGCGGGGTTTTTGTTCTTGCTGTACGAGGTAAACACTAGTATTTACCTTACAGATATTGTTTCCAAACATCGTCTTTTATTTTGGTAGGCCTAAATGGTCTTACTGTATCTTTTACAACATCTTTTCCTGTGTTACCCCTGAGTTCACCATGTGTGGTATCTTTAAAGAGTTTCACATAAATCTGAGAGCTCTGGCTTCAGATAAGATTAGTGACAGGCGATAACCATTCCAATCTCAAGAGTTGGGACCACTTTCTGCGGCTCCCCCTCCTGAGCAATCATTCTGAGGATCACGATCTCCATACTTTTCTAGGGTACTCGTTAAAAATTCAGTTTGATGTACCAATATCTCACACTTTAATCTATACTACCTCACTCCTGTCAAGTGTTCTGGAGAGAGAGTCTGCAACCCTCAAATCTTTCTTAGACTTGTGTTTGATTTGCAGATCTGATCGCCATAATAAAAGAAATATATTTTCTTATTTTTAGGGAATGGGATACACTTGTTCCAGCTTAGTCGCATTACTGGCAACTGCATTTTAGCAGCTAGTGAACAGGCTTTCTAAAAATGCATGCTTCACTTCCCTAAAGAGACTAAAAAGCAGTAGATGCTTGTGAACACCTCCAGGGGGAGATCCTGTCTGCTGGAGTTTCACATGCCTAAGTTTTAACAATACATGCCAAACGAGCAACTTGTTTTCAAAAACTGTTGGCCTCTTGCAGTTAAAGACGTGAGCCATGCCATATCCAGTTACTAAGGCTACAGGGAGTCTCCTTCTGTGTTTGACCGTACTGACACGCAGGTCTCATTAACAATTATGACTCATACAGACAATGGAGACTAGACTGCTCTTACTGGACTGGATGTGAATCTGGAAACAACTTAATTTCCTTTTCACTGCCAAAGCACCTTTGGACTAGGGACTAATTTCTTAAGATCTCTGAAAGTGTTTATGAAGGTTTGCAAATATCTGTCTTTGACTTTCTTTCCACAGAAGCACTCCTGTTCTCATTACAAATATACTTTCATACTTTAACATTTCAAGGACTTCTTGTATTTCTTCCCTGTCATTTTGGGCTAGCATGATGATCACAGTCTTAATCACATCAAAAACAAACTCATAACCTTTTATGACTTGCAATGTTTTCCAGGTTCATTAGTCTCAGGAATCTGCATGCTTGATTGTTTAATTTGAAATCTGTTGTTCTGTTTTTCTCCAAAGCTTTCCAGAGATATAGGTGATATTCTTCTGCCTTTTTTTCTCTAGATCAAAACATCAGCTTTCTGACTCTTAGAACATTCTGTGCCATCAGAATCAAAAGACATAGTAAATGAACTAAGGTAGGTTTTTCACTTAAAAACATCTGCCAGAAATCTTTTGATATATATCGTACAAAATAATTATTGGATTGTCTAAATACTTCAGTATTGTTTTCTTTTTACTTTTCTAAAAGACTTGCATAATTCTTTTTACCTATATTTCGGTAAAAAATTGTGACTTCTTTTTCTCTTCAATGACCACTGAGTGTACTCAGTGGCCATTCTAGTGGCTGTATGACCTTAGAGCTGGAGTCATTCTTGAATGACCTTTATTAACTTTGAGATTTTCTTTGTTCCTTGAAAAACAATGTCAAACTTCTAGAACTGTTTTGGTCTCTCATACCTCTAATAAATGCAGTATTGCCATAATGTTAGAGTTCTGCATGAATCTTTTTACAGTATACTTTTACATCTGCATCTTTTACTCATTAGACAAAATCCACTTTCAGTTCATTTAGGATCATTATAATCAATAATTATGATCTTTTATGGAACCAGATAGTCTAAACAATAGCACCCCCCACCCCAAATTCAGCCACCTGTCCCTATCCAAAGCACAGAGAGAATGTACATGTGCCCACATGGATGAGGGAGCTTTGCTAGTTACTGTTTTTGAAGATGTGCATCTCTGTGAGAGAGATGCAATTCCAGAGAAGCAGATAGGCAAGGCTGTAAGCAAGGATCAGATGTATTTTGAACAAATCCTGAGAATGCAGCTTGAAGAAAAGGTAAGAGTAAAAGCTTTTGAGAAAAGTTCTGATTGAAAATAACACTAACAACTGTGTCCAAAAGCAATTTTTAAAACATTTTTAATTTCTTTGTTTATTTCTTGCTAATTTCCTACTTTGCTATGAAAAGCAGGATTGTGAACATTTTCCTAAAAAACCAAGATTATAAAAGAAAAAGCTGACTCTATTACCAGCTTCTTTTTGAGATAGAAACCATAGTTACATCTTCTTTTTTAGGTAAAAGGCAGACACAAATATATGTGTACATATGTGCATATCTCTAGCCTTCTAATGTTGATTTTATAAATGTAAATATAAATAAATATCAGAAAACTTAGTCTGAATGAAGTGATCCATATTCCCTAAGTCTCTATGCTTTTTATTTACCAATTACACATTACTTATTCACTATCTGTTTCTTACTCCGTTATAAAATCAGTGTGTTAAAACGTTGCTTATTGGTCTGTGCTGTTACAGAAGAATGTGCCAGCGGCAAAACAGACAGGAGCATGTGAATTACGGAGACTTATTTTTCCTATACAATCTTTTTCCATAATAAACGTAAGTAAGCATAGCATTTGGTCTTCATTTGGATTTTTATTTATTGCTTATTATTAAGGAGTTGTGGCCTTTGAATTGGTTTTCATTTTCATTTCTGTATGTTTGTGGAGATATTATTTTTATTTTTTTAAAGGAGATTGAAATTGGATTGTTCTTTCAATAAATAGCTGAATACACATTTACCTTCTGAAGCATTAATTGTCTATTTGTTTAAATATATATTAGGCCTTTTATAAAATATATATTACTCACTGGACTGCTAGTTCATAACATAGCTCTTGACTAACATGCAATTCTGCAATTCTAAAAAGTTTTTGTAATGTCAGTAATCTTTTTCACTTAACACTGCCATTTGGAATTCCTGTACTAAAATAAAGTCCAGCATACATTAACATCATGAAATACTTATTTAAGAGCAAAATGAGGCAGCTTCTCACTGACCAAGAAAGACAAAAATTTGCCATTTAGGTTTCTCTGTTGGTATCCGAATATTGCAAAACTCAGATTTATCCCCTTCCTGCTTTTCCCATGGGGTTGTGAGCTTGTTTTACTGCATTAAAGCCTCACAGTAAAAATCCACCTGCTGAGTAGGCTCTTTTCATCTTTCTTAGTCCTGGAGAGCTCAGTCTGTTCAGCTGGGATGTTTCCCTTAGGAAGACAGGAACAGTAAAATGGTTCTCCCCTCCTGTTTGTTATCTTCCAGCAGACAGTTCTAGTAAAGCTGCAGAAATATACATTTAATGTTTGCTAATAGAGGACTTGAGATTTATTGTGGTACATTTGAAGAATCACTCTCTGACTTGTATTCACCCTCTACATCTTGCCTTATGTATGCTGAGAGTATGTTGTTTCTTTCTTGCTTTCTTTGAAGTAGTACAGCAGATCTTTGTTTGGGATGCTGAAAGTTAACCTAGGACTTTGCAAATTGACAACTTGGCCCTGTGCTAACAAAGGTTTTCCTTGCTTTGCTCTAAAAATATAAACATTTTACTGTTAAGTTGAAGGTTTACATCTCAACTTTCAGCCTAGAAATTCCTAATACCGTATTGCTGAAGCATAGTTAGATGTGTAAAAAAGAGAACGTGCAATGACAAGACCTTCAAGTACGAATGTGGCTTCACCATTGCCTTTACTAAAGTTCGTGTGGATCCTGCCAGAACCCTCCTCTTCACTCTTCTGCTCACTGATGAAAGATGGTGCCATCCTCCCGTGGATACTGTATGTTGTATGCAGGAGTTTCCTTTAGCTGGCTTTGTATGTTTGTAAAAACTGAATTTGAGTTGTTATTCTGCACAGACCTAGCATTGTGATAGTCTTTTGGTATGGTGTCTTACCTCCAGTGAAAACTGGATGGATTAATTTTAAATGGATACAATTTCTGTAAAGAGATATTAATATATGATATTACTGGCATAAAAATACTTTTTATTGACTTTCCACTGGGAATTTTTCTTTTTTTTTCATGAATGAGATCCTTCTCTATAATTTTATTTTATATGAGAGCAGTTCTGTAGAAAACTGAAACTTACAGGATTGCAGTCTTTATAGATCTTTGCATTCAGGCTTCAAAAATGATATTCAGCATTTTCAGAGATAAGTAGCACTGACTGGCGTTCACATGGATACCATTGCTTCTGATGGGAGAGTATCATTGACAGTTGTATGAGTTTGATTTGAAAAAGCTGTCATTAGTAACAGCATCTTATTTTTCTGTCCAAAATTTGCTAACAAACATCCTGCTTACGGAATTTAAGACATGAATAGTGCTGGCTTGTGAGGGAAGGAGCTGGCTTTTGCTGTACACAAATGTACACTTTCCTACTTGTCTCTGCCAATACACCACAATCTTGATTAGTGATACAGCCTGATATTCCAATCCTTCACATCTCCTGAGTCAAGATTTCCAGCCATGCAGAACTGTGCCATATTTGGAGGTTCAGTGGGGTGTGATAAACAACTCTTTTGAGACTAAAAGCAGTATTTGAATTTGGATCTCCTGAGGTAAAAGGCTAGTTCACTTATAATTTATGTTATCTAGCTCATTCATGACAAAGATTTTCTGCACCAGAAACACCTTGACAGGTGTTAGTACAAGACACCATAGTTACAATTAATGCAACAGCTTTATTAAATTTGACATTGACATGTGTATTAATAATCCTTGGACTGGCATAAGAAAATCACTCAGCTATAATTTAAAGGTTTACTTATACATGTGCATATTTGTGCTTGGTGTATCACACCTAAAGCCCTTTTTCCTTGTCTCATGCCTTCTGTCACATCAGTATTATAAAGCAGATGTTTATTATAAATTATACCTCTTTAATATATGAGTATGTAAGGATGCAATGTGAGTTTATGACTTTTCAAGATTGTGCCTAACAAATTAAACTACATATTAACATCAATCCTACAGATTCATTTACAAATAAGATTACCTGAAGTGCAATATTGCATAACTGAATACTAAAAGTCTTAGAGAAAGAATTTACAAACAGTTGAAGTACTGAAGCATATCAAGTCTAAAAGAGACAAAAGACTGTTAAAAACTCCCCATTACACTCAGTTCTTCCGATCAATACTCTTGCTATCAACCTTCACTGCTGCTAAAAAACTGTACAAACTTTTAAAAACAGTGCTCAAAAACTGTTATATTTTAAGCGTGGTCTTTTACAAAATGCTACACACTTCTTTTTGTTTGGAAAAAGAGAAAAAGTGTAACATGAATAAATCTGAAAAAGATAGTTTTTTATATGTGCCTTTTCCATAACTGCAAGACAATAAAGTAGTCTCCTCCACTAACAAAATGAAAGATTTCTGCATTGTTTCTTTTCTTAATATTCTTTTCCACTCCGTTGTTGGAATTCCATCCTATTCTGGAAAAAAAAAATAAATTTTTCAAATTGTTGAGTTTGTATGACATGGTAATTTGAAAATTAAAAAATCCCCTGAAGTAATTGCAATTCATTGTCATGATATGATTTCATCTGTAAATCTGTTAATTGCACTTTAACCCTTGCTGAGTTGATGGCTTTGAGTCCAGCTATAACAGTAGTGCAGAAAAGTTTAACCCCTTTCTTTTGTCCAAAATTAGTGCTTGTAAGTACCTTAACATGTGTGAAAACAAATAGAATTACTTAGAAGGAGTCAGAAGGAAATCAAACCAAACTAGGAAAAAGAATGATCAAAGTAATTTTAAAAAGATGCTTTTAAAAAATTATTTCAGTTTTCCCTTTAAGAAAAAGTAGCATTCCTCAAGTTCATATATTTTGAAATATATTTTTATGAGGAGACTAACAGATGTGCCACAGAACAAACTTGCATTGGTGGTGAGTTAGGTGACCTTTCAGTCTAAAATTAAGGGAAAAAGAAAACCTGTTTCTTCTGACCCACTTCATGTAGATGAACTGAGGTATTTGAGTTCTTTTTGAGATACTGTTTGACTTTTTATCCTTTTTATATTTTTTTAACTTTAAATTTGTTACTTCTTAGTTTTTGAATTTTAGGTTACATCACATACTGGGGACTCTGGTATTATTTGTTCTCAGAGTCTTTCTCCCTCTTTTTCTCTCTTGGTCTTGTTTTCTTTCTTCGGCTGGGATTTATACGACAAATTACAGATGTCTACAGTGAAGGTGTGCAATGTAGATGTCCATGTCTGAACTCCTGACTCACCCTAAAGAAAGTAAGACACTACTGAAGTATAGTTTATCTCATCCTAATGCAAACATTTAAAATGAGTCAGAAGAAACACCTTAAAAAAGCTTGTTCCTCTCTATTGACTGCAAAAGGTGTCAAGGGGGAACAACAGAAACAATAGATGTGTCTAATAGCAGGATTCTAAAAGTAGTAGAGGCATCAAAAAGGAAATGATATGAAACGCATTTTGTTATCCACTCTCTTATAAAAATTCCCATGAGTGTTGCTGATGCAAGCTCAATCTCTGCCATAGGCAAGGCTGCTCCTTCCAAGTGTCACTCTGCTTGCCAGTGGTTGGATTTTTTAGAGGAGCTACTGCATCTCCATTTTATTGGGGTGCAGGAAGGAATATCATTATTGCCTAGTGATGAAGGAAGGGAACAAATACAGCTCATTACTTTTAATCCGGTTTCTGGTAGAACAAATGCATTTCAACTAAACAAATTCTGATGAGAAATTTTTCTTTTTGGCTTTGGCTCTCCACTTGGAAAGAAATAATTTTTACATTCCAACCATTTTTGTACTAAAACTCAAGTGAGATTGAGTGATAACGGAGAGTAAAGTTGAGCTATGATTTCTTTCAATTTTTAAATCAGTTCTCCTTGCACTACTTTTTATTTTTTTCTTATCAGAGAAAAAGGGTTACAAGCCAACATTTATACATATTTTCTTACTTTCATAAGACAATGTTACAGTTAGAAGGCTGGAGACCTAAACAATGTTATTCCTGACAGTACCTTTCCATGTCTTCATATGCCAGATTTCTTTTCCATTCCTAGCAAAAGTGATCTCCTGATCTATTATTTAAGACTCTGTTTCTAACCAGTCCTCTTCTTGTATTTTACCTTGTGGCTGTGTTTTTTCCATCAGGATTCCTAATGCACAGCAATTGTTTATGAAATGTTCGAAGTTGGTTATGCCTTCTGTTTTCATTTGGGAATGCAAACAGCATTGTATCATTTGGGATAAAGGTGGTGTCACGATCCGCTAACACAAGCGGGGGTCGTGATGGTTCTTTCGATCTCAGAGTGCAAAAGACACAAAGGGGTTTTCGGTTTCAATCAACAGTGCACCTTTATTGAGTGCCAACAACAGGATTATACGATAGCAGAGAGAGAGAGAGAGAGAGATAGATATAAAGAAACAGAGTAGAAAGGGAAAAGAGAGAGAGAGAGAGAAAGACGGGGAATAGCTACCAACAGATGAGACAAAGTCCTCGTGGTCCTCTGGCCAATAGACTCGCTGGGGTCTGTGGGGAGATCTTGTCAGGGAAAATTCAGAGTCCCTTTATAGTC